>JABUQX010079689.1:17500-37500 GCA_015478945.1 Trachelipus rathkii
TACCCCTTTCAGAATTCTACCATATACTATCCCATCAAGGCTGCAGCTTTACCCTGGATCAATATCGGTCTAATAAGCCCAGCCCTCAATTCATAAGAAATTTCACCGCCAGAGTAAGATGTCAAAATAGAAATGTCGAGATTGGTTGGGATTCCATGTTCGTCTTTCAAAGTGTTCAAAGATCTACTGGGCCTGTCCTATGTTGTGAGACGCGAGTTTGAGAAAATTTGTAGTAAACCCGATGTATAGAGGGCCATTACAGCTCATCATATTACAGTTAAATTGGGTATAAGCTACATGATCACGATTCTCCTTATCCCACTAGCTCTTTCTACTATTACTATTATTATTATTTTTATTACTGAAAACAAAATTTCAATTTTTAATAAAAAACAATTGTCCAAGAAGGATATTAAAATAGGTGTTACACATGTTTTTTTATACCAAAATTATTTTAACATCTGTAACAGTTTCATATACTTTCAATATTAATAAATAATACTGTACAATTGTAATTAACATAATTTTCAATTACATTTCCCCCAGGCAAATTACTCATTTTCCCCCAATTTCAATTTTTGACATGCATTTTCCAAAAATTTACTACAAATATTTGTTTTACATTTTTCTATATTTTCGTTATGCCATAACATATATGAATGTTTAAATTTGAAAAAAAAAAAAAATAAATAAATATGGGTTTAACTTGATTTTCGAATTAAAAAAAAAAAAAAATCAATTTTCGTAAATGATTTTTAACAATTGTAACAAAATATATGTTACACATGTTACTTTCGACCCAAATTAATTTTATAACATCTTTAACAGTTATATTACCTTTCAGTATTAATATCAATACTACTGTACAATCCTAAGTCACAATTTTCAAGTACCCATTTTACCCCCAAAAAAATTTTTGACTTAAATTTTTCAAAACTTTAATAAAAATATTTTTCTTTACATTTTTTATATTTTTGTTATGCTATAACATTTACGAAGCTTTAAATTTAAAAATATATATATATAGAAATGGGTCTAACTTCAATTTCTGATTTTTGGCACTTCAACAAAAAAAAATCTTCAAAAAATTACCCATTTTATGGTGTGTATAATATATATATATATATATATATATATATATATATATATATATATATATATATATATAATATATATATATATATTATATATAATATATATATATATATACAAATTAAAAGTATTATATTATCGTTATAATATATAATATATATATATATATATAATATATATATATATATATATATATATATATATATATATATATATATATATATATATGCTCCAAATGCAAGTGCAATTGAGGACAAAACTCAATATTGGGCAACACCTGCAAACTCTGGCATAATTTAAAATGCACCAACCTTCAAACCTATAATCAATATTCTCCACATCCACTAACACATTTGAATTGACATTTGTATACTCAATCTCTTTCTCTATCTTATACATGATATCATTCACTGGCACCTGGATGACATACGCTCATTCATTTCTTTCCATCCATATTTTGAAAAGTCCTATCTAGGTTTTGTTAGCAATGTCTCAACCCAGTTAGCAATGTCTCCATCTTTCTCTTAAAAAACTCAACATTACTATTGATCCTCTCTGATCCCTTCCCATCTGGAAGACAGTCAAAGCTATTACTGCAGATCACAGACTGACACTTTCAAAATCCTAATCTTTATATTTCTATTTTCTACAAGTCTCCACTCATCTGCAGATCTATTAACTACTTCTTTAGCCCTTTCCCTCTCATCTTTATGCCTAGGTGAATCACTTGTCCTCTCTACCCCTGCATTCCACTTCCTTCTAGTCTCGACATCCCTACTAACCTTTACCTTAAAACTTCCTTTCTAAACTTAAATACCATTTCATTCAACTCAGTCATGTTTTCACTCAGCCTTGGATTCTCCTTCCTTAACACATTCTCTGCATTCAAAAACAAATGGCAGACTCATTCACAAGTTCTCTCACATATTTCATCCCTCCCCCAAGCATGTAACAACGATAGCTTTTCTTTTGGTATATGAGGTGTATACTATGTAAGTTATTGACAAGCCCTAGGGTGCTGTGTGGATTTCACATGAACATGTTAGGTGATTAGTTCTCATTGCTCTAGTAGACCAGGACAGTCTTGACGGTCCAATGTGGCTCCTTACTGTCTTTATACTTTCAAATGTTTCATGTTGAAATAGATCCCACACACTGTAGCCTACTTACAGACTGACCAGGTTGTCAGAATTCCCAAAAGCAACAATTTTATGATATATGATACCCAAACCATATATATATATATATATATATATATATATATATATATATATATATATATATATATATATATATATATATATATATATATATATATATATATATATATATATATTGCAAGTGAGTTGCACTCAACAAGCTCAAAGGGGTTAGGAAACTGCATATCTGAAAATACTAGGTCTTTGGATTAATCAAAAGAATTTCTAGACAAAGATCTTTGCAGAAGATGAAGTTCACTTGAATCGTAAAGGTGTTGGGATTTTCAGTCCCACTTTTATGACATGTCAATCAAAAAACTAGGTAAAGTTAGGGGTGATGGGCTAAATCCTAATATAAAATATAAAAATTGTAACTGTAATGGTGGTGAGATAAATAAAACTATTGTTGTTACAGACTCAAATAAAGATGATAGCAATACAAATGCTTCTACACAAATGCTCCAAATGTAGTCCCAAGGCAGTGCTACTCCATATAGGTAATGTTTTTCCATCTGTTCCTATAGCATATTCTACAAATACAAAGGAAACGTACAAAGTTATGAGTTCTATGCTTAACCTAGTTGAGTACACAACATTTAAATGGCACATGTGGGGACCTGAAGGTCACTGGACTATTAACAGGCATGCAACAGGGATACACAAAATTCTGCTGCTTCCTCTGGGAATGGGATAGCCGCGACAGAAAAAATCACTACATTCGGAAAAAGTAGCATCAAAGACATGATTTCAATCCTGGGACCAAAAACATATCACATGAACCACTTATGAATCAGCAGTTTGTCTTTCTTCCACCTTTGCACATTAAACTTGGTTTGATAAAAATATTTGTAAAAGCTCTTGCCAAAGAAGGTTTGGCACTTTTGCATCTCGGGAACAAATTCACAAATTTAAGTGAGGCAAAGATAAAAGAAGGGGTTTTTATTGGCCCCCAAATTAAAGCAGTCTTCCGAGATGGAGAGTCAGAGCAGTTATTGTAGGCAAAAAAAGCTGCCTGACTAGCATTCAAATCAGTGTGCTCAGGTTTAATTTGAAATGAGCTGAAAACTATAAATATCTTGTATGTCACATGTCGGATTGCTTTTGTGATATAGGTTGCAATATGTCTTTAAAACTACACTCTATGGACTCACATCTGGACTTCTTTCCCCCCAACCTTGGCACAATTAGTGATGAGCATGGTGAAAGGTTTCATCAGGAAATCTCTATGTTTGAAAGCATTTCAGTGGGCGATGGAATGAAAGTACGGTATGCTTGCTGAATATTGCTGGTCTCTTATCAGACACACCAACAGATGCCTACAAGAGAAAACGACCGACCAACCCAAAAAAATCATTTTAGTGTGTGCTTGCTATAATAATCAAGACTGTTACAATTCAATGTAACCAATATGTATAAATATGAGGTGTGTGTCTACAAAAAAAAAAAAACGATACATGATGGAGCTTTTTGGTTTTCATAAATGTAACAAGCACCTTTTGTTTATACAGAACCACATATTTTCATGTAAAGAACAGAACAAAAATTAAAATTTGTTGTGCATTGATATAATAAATCGAGTTTCGATATATGAAAGGTTCTAATAAGGAACTCCTTAAGCTTGCTGAAACTCCACAAGAATGACATCTCCGACGGTGAACCACTTCTAGAATGCATTTAAATAGCATAACCGAAGAGCTTGCTCACGTGGCAAAAAAAAAAAAAAGATTCACAGAAGTGGAAGCCGCCTTATCAGCAACCCCTGTCAACAGCACTGATAGTGATGATGGTGGCTTTTCAGCAAATAAACCTACTGTAGATGACGAGGATTTGGATATGTTAGACTTTGATAAGTTCATGGCCGAAATTGCATTGACATCTCATTCACCTTCAAAGAAATCACACCAAGGAACCTCATCGAAAAAACTGAAGAGACAGTCATCAAGGAGCAAAGATAATTCAAATTTGCAATCTGTGAAAGAGGAGATGCGGCTCTACAAAAACATGGAGATGCTGCCTACAGAAGAGAATCCTTTCATGTGGTTGCTTGAAAATGGGCGAAGGTTTCTATTATTATCAGTGCTTGAGAGCAAATATTTATCAACCCCTCCCTCATCAGTCGAGAGCGACCATATTTTTAGTGCAGGTGGGAATGTAAACACCCCAAAAAGAAACAGGCTCTCGCCAAATACTAGTGAAAGCTTAATGTTTTTGCATCACAATTTGAGAATTTTTGAATTTGAATATTGAATGATATCTATCTTTATCTTAAAGGGGTATATTATTATTGTCATGTTTGAATAATAGCGTTTTTTTTTATTTTGTCTTTTCAGCTGATTAATTGAGGTCTCTTTCATTATTTTTATTCTTTATATTGTAGCTAGTTAAAGAATCTTCTTGTAAATTGCAATCATGTTAAAACATAAAAGCTAGTAGCTAAACTTTGTTAATACTTACTGGAAAATGGAAATGGAATATTTTTTGAATAAACACAAACATAAAAAAGTTATTAATATTATATTTGCATTTATTATTCCTTAAAGATACTATTTTAATTTATAAAATAAATATACTTGGGCACAACCAAATATGAAATAAATGACTAAGTATTGGTTGCACAGGGAATGCAATCCTGAGTTGCCTAGCAGTACACAAATGTTTTATCTTATTATTGTGTATTTATTATAATAATTAAAGTATCAGTATTGGTATCAGCACCTAAAAAAATAGAGTATCGGTATCGGCCTCTTTTCTGGTATTGGTACATCCCTAATATACAAGGGCGTACAGTGAAAATTTTTTTTTTTTTTTAAATTATATATATATATATATATATATATATATATAGCTTATATATATATATATAGCAGCATATATATAAATATATATATATATATGTATATATATATATATATATATATATATAGTATATATAAGCAGTTTTATGTCTATACATATATATTAGATCTGAATAAAAAAAGAGAATGGGTTATTTTATACATATATATATATATATATATATATATATATATATGTTGGTTAGCAGCATATATATATATATATATATATATATATGTTATATTTATATATATATATATATATATATATATATATATATATATATATATCTATATATAGCATATATATATATATATATATATATATATATATATATATATATATATATATATATATATATATATATATATATATATATATATATATATATATATATATATATATATGAGAACTTGTAAAAAAATTCACTTTGAAAATTTTTAGTGGTGGAGGGGTTCTGACCCCCCCAAACCCACTGTATGCCCTGCTAATATATATATATATAGAATATATGATATAGCTGGTTGTGCTGTTATATATATATATATATATATACATATTGAAGAAAGTTGGTTATGTATATATATTATATTATATTATATATATTATTATTATTAAGGTTATATTACATATATATATATTATATTATATACATACTGGTACATAATATTTATAACATTTGGTATTTGTAATCAATACAACAAACGTAATGAAGATAAAAAAAAACACAAATCCTAAGTTTATAAAATATATATATATATATATATATATATATATATATATATATATATATATATATATATATATATATATATATATATATATATATATATATATATATATATATATATATATATATATATATATATATATATATATATATATATATATATATATATATATATATATATATATATATATATATATATATATATATATATATGAATGTGACTGCCCACTTCATTCAGCTAAATATGACTAAAATGCATTATATTTAAAAATTATTACTTATTTTAACAAATCTATAAAATTATGTAAAAATAATGTTAAAAAAATAATAAAATGGTGGTTAGTTAATATAAGAATTTTCATAAATATTTGATTAATTATTTTTATATAATTTTTCAAGTTGGCATCCTTGGGAAAATCTGAAATTTATTTAATAAATTATTCAAAAACAAGCCAATTCCATAATCACTTCTAACTTTGTTGAAATTTTTGTAGTTATAAAAACTCTCACTGAATTTTCTTTTCTAGGTGTATTTATATTAATAATAGGGGCAGAGTTCTTAAGATTTATAAAGTGTCCGGTTGAGGCTCTGTGTTAGACCAAGGAAGAGTTCATTGAATCAATTTGTAAATCATATATATTCTAATCAGTTCTTCTTTTAAAATTTGCAATTTCTCCAATATAACAACTATCACATTGAGAGCAATCAATTTTGTAAATACAGGCATGTTGAGCCTTTTTGAGAAGGCAATAGAGCGGATACTATTATAATTTTTAGTAGTGATTTTAATTTGGGTTGGATTGTATTTCATGGCTGTTGAAGATGGTTCCTGAGGAAGGACAAGAACATTCTTATTACTAAACAATTAATAAACAATGTTTTAGTAGAATTGTAGAAAGTTTTTTTTGGCTTTGGAGAGTGTTTTAGTGATAAATGACCTCAGGTAACCTAGTGCCAAAAGCTGAGTATAATTATGGATTAGGTATGTTGATGATGTTCTCGTAGATTTTAAAAGAAGAACTGATTAACATAAATATGATTTACAAATTGATTCAATGAACTCTTCCTTGGTCTAACACAGAACCTCAACCGGACACTTTATAAATCTTAAGAACTCTGCCCCAATTATTAATATAAATAACACCTAGAAAAGAAAATGCAGTGAGAGTTTTTATATTAACAAGTACAAAAATTTCAACAAAGAGGTGATTATGGAATTAACTTGTTTTTGAATAACTCATTAAATAAATTTCAGATTTTCCCAAGGATGCCAACTTGAAAAATTATAAAAAAATTGATCAAATATTTATGAAAATTCTTATATTAACTAACTTCAAAACTTATTATTTTTTAACACTATTTTTAAATAATTTTATAGATTTGTTAAAATAAGTAATATTTTTTAATTTTAATACATTTTAGTCATATTTAGCTGAATGAAGTGGACAGTCACGTTCACGAAATGTCCTATTAATAAATTTCATAAACTTAGTATTTGTGTTTTTTTTTCTTCTATATATATATATATATATATATATATATATATATATATATATATATATATATATTTATTTTTTTATATATATATATATTTATATATATATATATATATATATATATATATATATATATATATATATATATATATATATATATATTAATATGGTATATATACAGGGCAGAAAGATAGTAGTAAGAGAGAGGTATATAAGCAAAGATGCAAATATATATATATATATATATATAGTTATAGTTATATATATATATATATATATATAAGGCTATATATAATAGTTAAAGTTGCACAGTAAGGTATTAAAAATTCTTAGTCTGAACTGCATCATGGATATAAGCACCTACAATCCTTCAATACAAATAATCAAATTCTTCCTGATAGTCAATACCGATACTTATCCCTACAGTTTATAGCCTTATATATAGAAGAAAGAAGCATATATATGAAGGTTAAGTATATATATATATTATTATATATATATATATATATATATATATATATATATATATATTTTTTATATATATATATATATATATATATATATATATATATATATATATATATATATGAGAATTAGCACTGCATCGCCAGACTTTTCAACAGTGAAAGGTGAAGATCATACCTATAACAGTCTTTTCACACTTGCAGTGTATCAAACTGCACTGGTGAATAGCAAAGAAGGCGCCCTTGGCCCAGACATGATTTCTTATATAGTGATCCATCATATTAACCTTTCTGCATCAGCATTTTTGCTGGATCTTTTTATAACAGAATCTCAATTGAATTCTCTTTCCTATGTGTTTGGACTACAGCTTTTGTAATCCCTATTCCCAAACTTGTAAAAGATCCGAAGTTGATGGACAACCAAAGAACAATTTCGCTGACCTGTCATGCCTGTAAATTAATAGAGAAAATGGTTTTAGGCTGCCTTCTATCTGTTCTGGAGATTTGCCAGGCTTTTTCAAACTACCAATTTGGTTCTCGCAAAAATTGTCCAACTACGGATCCCTTGTTAAAACTGGATCATGACATCCAGGAAGCTCTCTTAACTGTTGGAATGGTTTTAGGTGTCTTTTTTGACCTTGGAAAAGCTTATGACACAACTTTGAGAACTGGGGTTCTCCTTAAACTTCACTCGCTTGGTTTCTGATTCTGTGAAGGATACCTCAGAATCCTTCTTACTGGCCATTTGCAAAGACATTCTATAACATTCTTTAACTTCCTTAACATCCCTTTGCAAAAGGAGCTACCGTTCTCTTATGATGAAGGGTATACACCTTGGTTATTCCCCACTCCCACCCTTTGCCTGGTCCTGACCTTTCTCTGAAAATCTAGCCACCCTGTTAATGGCATCATTCCTGTCTCATTCGCAGTTCACAGTGGATTTACTCCAGTGTTTACTGATGGCTCTAAAGCAGGGGACAGCGTGAGTGTGTCTGCTGTCTTTCTGAACCGCAACCTTTCCCATACCCTCCAACATCATGCTTCAATTTTTACAGCAGAATTAATGGCCATAATGATTGCCCTTTCTCAAATTTTATTCCTTAACCTAGACCATTCTTGTCATTTATTCAGATTCACTCAGCGCCCTTCTAAAAACACAATAGTATCTGATGTGCAACAATTTCTTGTATAACACGAGGCCCATTAACTTTTTTCATAAAGGTTATGGGAAAATTTTTTGCTTTGAGAGGCTGTAACTTTTTCCTTAAAGACCTATCTATATATGTCATATGAGTTTTTTTCTATTCCTCATTATTATTGAGTCTATCCCCAGATTTTTCTATAAAAAAAAAAAAAAAAAAAAAAAATTAAGAAAAGCTTATAAAAATTTTAAACTTTGAGAGGCTGAAACTTTTTTTTTCTAAAGATGTCAGTCATTTCACTCTTTTTAATCTTTATTATTATTTTTTTAGTCTATCCTGTGATTTTTATAAAATTCTGCACTGACATTCTGTGCTAATATATATATATATATATATATATATATATATATATATATATATATATATATATATATATATATATATATATATATATATATATATATATATATAGTTAGTGGGGGAGAGTAGTATATATATATATATATATATATATATATATATATATATATATATATATATATATATATATATATATATATATATCGATGGGGGGGGGTATATTGACCCCTATATATATAACTGCCTCCGACTTTAAAAAAAAAACTTTTTGATTTTTTTTTTTTGAAAATCAAGTCCCTATAGTAGGCACAGGCAATACAAAATAATAATGTAATTCTAATAATACAGTTTTGAGCAAAGTTAAATAAAGCTGTCACTCCCACCTTGAGGGGGTGAATCGACCATCTGTTTAAATCTCTCACAGATAATTGGTTTTTTATATTTTAATTTACTTAATATACACTATCATATAAATTAGTAATAAGTAATAAAAATGTCAATAATGATACATAAAATAAGAATAAAAATAAGGTCGTCCGATTCACCCCTCTCCGCTCAAAAATTTTGACTTTTTGGAATTCGTATTTTTTATATAAATTTCATTTTTTATTTTAATTTTTACTTAATATAAGTAACTATTTATTATATTTAAATTAATAATACATAATAAAAATGTCAATAATAATACATAAAATACGAAAAACAATGGTGGTCCGATTCACCCCATCATCAATTTTTACGGTGGGGTGAACGGACCGTTAGGCCTCGTGGGATTTGGCCACATCACCAGTTTGAAACAAAAATTTACTTTGCCAGTTTAAAGCTAACATACTGAAGTATACACTGAAAAATAATTAAAATCCATTTAATAATTTTTTTCATTTTATAACAAGTTAAAAAAACTCACATTTTTCAAAAGTGAAATTCTATTGAAGGGCATTTTGTACCCTAATTTATTATATTTTTTAAAAATATAAAAACTTTCTAGAATTAAAGATATCTAAGAATTAAAGATAATCTAAATAAAACTTGTAGTACTACCGCGTGGCTATTAAATAAGCGAAAAAAAATTTTTTTATTATTTTTTATTTTATTTTGAGTGGACCGAATCACCCCTCTAAAAGAGGTGGGCCCTGTCACCCCGCTAGACGCTATATATATATATATATATATATATATATATATATATATATATAGCATATATATATATATATATATATATATATATATATATATATATATATATATATATATATATATAATGATTAAATTTTATATTAATTTATATATTTTCGACTATAGCATTTTCACATTACGATTTTTGTAGCATATCTGTCTTATAGTTTTTTGTTGCCTCGCGATCTGCAGTCACCTACAGTGTAAAGTGCGATAAAATGAAGTTCCAGTCAGTTGGAATATAAGTAATTAAACTATCCTGTAATTTTTATAAAAATAGGTGTTGACAGGGTTCTGCCTACTACCTCATTTTGATTTTAGCATTATATATATATATATATATATATATATATATATATATATATATATATATATATATATATATATATATATATATATATATATATATATATATATATATATATATATATATATATATATTAGAATGCCTCATGGAGCAGGAGGTTGACTCACCGACTCTCATATGAGAGGATGCTGGTTCAATCCTCTGCATAGCAGTTGGAGTTTTATCTACCTAGGGGTGAGAATTAAAACTCAACTGCGAACACATTGGTGGTGCTAGTTTGGGATAGCCGGCCTTAAAGTTCGATTCTAAAGTCCCCCTATGCCACTCCTCTACGGTGATAAAGCACGTTGAGAAATATTTATATATATATATATATATATATATATATATATATATATATATATATATATATATATATATATATATATATATATATATATATATATATATATATTTTTTATATATATAAGGTTATATATAATCTTTTTGGAGCATTATTTTTCCTTCAAATCTATGAGACGAAAATTTCACGTAAGTGCGTGATTGATTAATTACTACTGTATTTAACTGTTAATCTTCCAACTCATTCAATGGACAATCATTAAAAAAAAAATAAAATTATCAGAATAAAATTTTATTATTTTTAACCTACTGATATAGTTAATCATAAAGTGCTCTGGAAAACAGACATTCCTTTTTATCCCTGATACATCCCCACAAAAATGAAAATAAGAGACTTTTTTCAGAGCTTTATTTTTTAATTTTTTATTAAACATTTAAATGTATGGAAAATCACAAAAAAAAAAAATTTAATACCATTTTTGTAAATAAAAGTTTATAGATTTAATAAAATAGTTATATAAATGTTAGTGACCTCAGCTACATGGTTACCCATAGAAATATGGTCTTGCAAATTTTGACAAATTTTTTTTTTTTAATTTTTTGCGTACACTTTGTCAATAAAATCAAATCATTGATAATCCTGAAAAAAAAAAAATGATTCTAAAAAAATAATTTATCAATAATCTGAAACACACTTCAATAGCGTTTCTTCATCCCTACTTGAACGAATGATGCCTAATTATCATGATTTTTGTGGCACTATTTTTAATATTTTTATTGGAAATATAATTTTAAAATGTAGGAAAATCAGTAGAAAAAACTTTAAATAATTTTTGAAAATCATTTTTGTAAATTAAATGTTTATAGTTTTAATACCATATTTACATGAATCAGAGTCGCAAGTTCTCCACAATTACCATTATTCCTACTCTATTACAACTAACTATAAGCCTAAAATGTACTGATTATTATCGATTGTCAAAAAAATATTAATGAAATATATATATATATACAAAAAAATAATAATGTAATTCTAATAATAATAGTTTTATTAAAGTTTGAATGACGCTCAGTCACCCCGACCTTGGAGGGGTGAATCGGACCACCATTGAGGGGTGAATCGGACCATCTGTTTAAATTCCTCTTTTACGTATAAATTCAATTTTATATTTTAATTTTTACTTATAATAATTACTTATCATGTTAAAATTCGTAATAATAATAAAAATGTCAATAATGATAAATAAAATAAGAATAAAAATAAGGTGGTTCGATTCACCCCTCTCCGCTCAAAAATTTTGACACTTTTTTGAATTCGTTTTTTTTATATAAATTTCATTTTTTTTTAAATTTTCACTTAATATAAGTAACTTTTTATTATATTTAAATTAATTATTCGTAATAAAAATGTCAATAATAATACTTAAAATACGAAAAACAATGGTGGTCCTAGTCACCCCTCCATCAATTTTTAGGGCGGGGTGAATCAGACCAAGTTAGGCCCTGTGATTTTGCCACTAATACAGTTTGATCAAAAATTTACTTTGCCAGTTTAAAGCTAACATACTCGAATGTATCCAATGAAAAAATAATTAAAATCCATCCACAATTTTTCATTTTATAACGAAGTTAAAAAAACTCACATTTTTCAAAAGTGAAATTCTATTGAAAGGCATTTTGTACCCTAATTTGTAACATTTTTTTAAAAATATAAAAACTTTCTAGAATTAAAGATGATCTAAATAAAACTTGTAGTACTACTGAGTGGCTATAAAATGAGCTACTACCGTGTGGCTATTAAATGAGTGAAAATTTTTTTTTTTATTTAGAGTGGACCGAATCACCCCTCCTAAAGAGGCGGGCACAGTCACCCCGCCCGAGGCCCTATATATATATATATATATATATATATATATATATATATATATATATATATATATATATATATATATATATATATATATATATATAATATATATATATATATATATATAAAAAAAGCACTTATATAAAAAAAAAAACATTTAAGAATTTCTTAAAACAATTTTTCTATATTTTCTTTAAAATACATTTACAACACAAAAAATCTACGAAACTGTAAATAATTATTGATACCTTCAAATCCATCATTTAAAATTTCTAAAACATTATTTTTCTATATTTTCTTTAATATATATATATTATATGAATCAGATGCACTAGTTCTCCACAATTACTAGAATAACGACTGACTGCAGGGAAATGAATAAAAATTTTACCAATTTTTACACCTAAAGTTTGAGAAAGTTGCTCAAATTTACATCTTTTGCAATATGTAAAATGTAAAATGTAAACCTTAACAAGTTTTGTATTTTTCTTAGAATAAAACCTATTTTGATTTCCCTTTTATATAGCTATAGCCTATATATTAAAATGGCTAAGGTTTATCTTGCAGAGATACTGTATGCAAAATTTGGTCCAGTCAGGTCAGATTTGCCAAATACTCTGTGAGTACCTAAATTTATAAAAATATTTGATGGAAATACCGAACTTAAAACAAAATATAAAAAAACAAAACTTTTAATAAACCTAAGCCTATGTGCTCCCCTTAAATGTTTCTTTACAATTTATTTCTGCTATACATCACCATGGTATAAACATTAAACTTCCCACATTGACATTCCTTTGGCCTAGGCTATCAATATTAAACAGCATATTTTGTGGACCTCATCTAAAAAGAATCTACATCAAGGGTATATCACAGTATAAATATTTCTACTATGAGTATATGCCATCCTTTCCTCAAGCAGACAAGTTTGCAGTGAAAATATGGTACTTCAGTTCTGCCTGTTTAGATTTGCGCATTTGGCAAATCAAGCAAATGAGCAAAGCTTTGTCACAAATGACCCATACACACATGGGGTGTTTGGCAAAGGGTTCGACAAACTCCGCATGTGTGGATCCGGCTTTAGGTATTCTCAAAGTCAGTGGTAAAACACTGTCAACTGCCTAGTCTGAGGACATAAGAACCACTTCCCCCTAACAAATTAATTAATTAAAGCTGGGTAAATCAGTAGATTCGTGCCATACACAGCCCTAAGTTATGCACTGGCCTAACTTAAGATAAGAAAAAAAAATCTTTATATATATTATATAATAAGGGTAATACAGATAGTATATAATACTATTACTTATAATATATTATAATTATATTATATATATATATGATAAAATATAATATATATAATTAATTATAAATAATTATAACATAATATATATTATATATATATATATAGATCTATGATATAGGCTAATATATGATCATATTTATATATATACGATAATATATAAAATTTAATAATATATTATATATATATAATATTCGTTGCCAAAATGGTTTTTTTTAACTTTTTTTTGAAATAATTATTTCATATTACCATTGCACTTAGAGAGACCCCTTTTCAATCATCTAACATAGTTTTTCCAAGGGCAGACAATACAAAAATAGATAATCCAACCAATGAGCTTCAAATGGTATTCTCACACTAAGCCCACAACTTTAAGACCAACTGTCTACCACAGCTAAAGTAATCCGACCGGAAAGTACCGAATAATTCCACGAATGGCCAAGTATGATCACCTGAAAACCACTTCAGAATTATTATTATTATTTTTATTATTATATATTATTATTATTCATTATTATTATCTATTATTATTATTATATATTATATTATGTATTATTAATTATTTATTATTCATTATTAGTTTTATTATTAATTATTATTTATTAATATTAATTATTATTTTATTATTACTTATTACATTAATTAATTTTATTATTTATTATTATTATATTATTATTATATTATTATGTATATTATTATATTATTATTATTATTTTTTTGCTACATTTTATTTTCATATTCATAGTTCTTTATTTTGTTTAGTAATATATAGGGGTGATATATATATTTATCTAATATATATATAATGTAATATATATAATATATATATATATAATTTATATATTATGAGTATATATATATATATATAATATACCTACTATATATATATATATACACTATATTTATAACACTGAGATTATATATACCAAGTATATATATATACTAGATATATTATATATATATACCGGTGAATTGATAATTGGTGTTTAAAACTACAACTTTTTGTTTAAAACTACAACTCATATCCAAAAACTACAATAGATACAGGACAAGGAGAGTACATTGTTTGGAAATACTGGTCCAATTTTAGTGCGGAAATGTAAAAAAAAAAAAAAAAAAAAGATCATATCTCAAAAACTAAACAATAGCTACAGCGAAAAGGAATACATTTTTGGAATCTTGTAAAATTTTAGGTTAGGAAAATGTAAAAAAAAAATTAAATAAATTATAAAATAATTTCCATCACATATATATAATTATATATATATAATTAATATATAATATATATTAATATATATTAATATTATAATTAATACTATATATATATATATATATATAATATATATATATATATATTGGCCAGCCTCTAAGAAGACCCACAATCCATATCTCAAAAACTATAACACTACCGGGAAAGGAATCATTGCCTGGAATCCTTTCAAATTTTAACCTACCGAGGAAACTGTAAAAAAAAATAAAAAAAAAAATCAAATCTCGAAAACTACAAACTACAGGGAAATGAAATAAATTTTTGGAATCCTTGTAAAATTTTGGTTTAGGAAAATGTAAAAAAAAAAAAAAAAAAAAAAGAATAAAAACATAAAAATATGGGCTTTTTTGGCGGGTGCTGGACATAGATATATATATTTATTTTTAAAGGTATTATTGGCTTTTTTTTTTAGGAGCAGGGGACAATAGTATAATATACATATTATATATACTTATATATATATATATATATATATATATATATATTTATATATATATATAATATATATATATAATTATATATATATATATATATATATATATATTATATATATATATACTATATATTTATATATATATAATATAATAATTATATATAAAGGTCTTACACGGCAATGTAGGGGCTCAAGCCGAACGGGGAACACAGGGGAGGACGTTTTCCATACCCGTAGGGGAGGGGCGGAGGAACCCCGCGACACCCCAAATACCAAAGAGCGGGGTTCCGGAGACCCTCCCCGGAGGGGGGGGAATTAGTCTACCCCGTAGTTCCCCGGAAGGCGAGAGACCCCGACTCCTGCCATCTGTGCGGTATACCCTTGGGTATTCTTTGTTAAAAAAAAAAGCAAAATTTAATAGAAAGTCTAATTTATTTCTAACGAGTAACATAAAAGGTTCTAAATAGGCTCTCCTAATCATATTACTTATAATATTACGAAATAATTTTTTTTTATTTTTTTTTTTACATTTTCCTATGTAAATATTTTACCAGATTCCAAAAATGTTATCATTTTTGCCTGTAGCTATTGAAGTTTTTGAGATATAATTTTTTTCTTTTTTTTTTTTTTCTTTTTTTTTTACATTTTTCCGCCCTAAATTTTACCAGGATTTTAACAATGTATTCCTTTTCCCTGTATCTATTGTAGTTTTTGAGATATGAGTTGTAGTTTTAAACCAATTATTCGACCTATATATATATATATATATATATATAATATATATATATATATATATATATATATATATATATATATAATATTATATATATATTTATATATAAATATATATATATATATATATATATTATATATATATATATAATATATATATGTATGTATGTATGTATGTAATCTTCCCCTTATCCCCAGATTGGGGGTATTGTGCGGGAAATACACGGAAACAAACCCTTCCCCTCCGGATTGGGGTATTGTGTGTAACAACACCGGAAATATAGTGTGAAATTTACGCATAGTATAGCCGCATTCTTTTATGTTGTAGTCATTCCTGTACACCGACTCTTGAAAAACGCCATAGTCGTGTTTATGCTGTTGTTTCCTCTTCTTTATTTTCCTTCTCCTCCATCTTCCTTCCTTCACAATTTCCTTTCTTCTCTTCATTCATCCTGCTCTCGTCATGGATTTGGAGACGTGGATTCCACTTCCCTTCCCTACTCCCAGCGCATCGTTGCGGTCTTCCCGCCCTTCTATTCGCCACCACCTGAGCTGTGGTTTTCTATCGTTGACGGTATTTTGCGTACCGTCGGCGATGAACAGACAAGATATGGTATCGTCTTGTCTTTTCTCCCCGAAGACGTCTCTCTCCGTATCAGAGATTCAATTCCCGCCTTGTCTTCTTCTGACACTCCCTACACTGCTCTTCGAGATCTTTTGGTCTCCCGCATGGCTCCTACTCAGGAAGCAAAGTATGAGGAGTTGCTACATGGCACCTCGCTAGGAGATCAGAAGCCTTCTGATCTCCTAGTGCAGATGCTGTCCTTGCTAAGTGGTCCTCCCACCCCCCAGGAAACAGGTTTCATCCGCACACTTTTTGTGCAGAAACTGCCACATGACGTCCAATATTTTCTCGCGTCTATGGACCCGAAGCTTTCTCTTCAGGAGGTAGCAGAGAGGGCAGATGGTCTCCTGCGCCGTTTCAACTCCAATGCCCCCACTATTTCTGCTATTTCTGCTCCTGTGACTGTCTCCCCTTCTCCTGCAGCTCAGGCATTTCCCCTTCCTTCTGCCTCTTTGCCTCCCCTGTCTTCTTTGCTTTCATCTCCCTATACTTTTTCTTCCCCCACCAATGCGGTTTCTTCGGTTCCTTCTTCCGCTGCTTCTTCTTCTTCTTACCCGGTGTACCCACCCCATCCTCTACCCCTGGTCATCTCCAGCGCCTGCTCACGACCCTGTTCCTCAACGTTTTTCGAGTAATTGAGACCCCTTTCGACTTTGGAACATCGGCATGGCAATGACATCAAGGCGAGCTGATGACAATCTCTGCCATGCGTAAGTGTCTCAGAGGGGACTCGCGTTCCCGCAACCACTCCTCTTCAGTTCGTCGCTTTCTTGACCGTTCTCCCCAGGCCCTACGCAATATCCTAACGGATATTGTTTTTACCACCCACCACTGGTTTGGCCTGAAGGCGAATAAGTGCAACCAACCCTGCATTTTTTCGGGAAACCCCCTAGCCAGCGGTCCATAAAGGTCGGGGATTCAGCTGGCCACCCCTCCGTTTGTTCTTCCTCTCCGCCTTTTTAGTCTCAGGATGTCCTGCGCCTGTTTCGACAGGTATACAAACCTGTTTCTACCCTATCGATAAACCCGGAGCCTTGTATTCGCTTCTTGTTAGAGATTTACCCCAAAAGTCCGCTGTCCGCTTTCCTGACCGGGCTCTACAACAGCAAAATGGTTAGTACGCATCCCTGTCTATGGTTGAGCGCTTGTGCACCTTAGACCTTTTCTCCGCCGTAATTCCCTGGGATTCGTGGTTGCTGACGTGATCCAACCCATTTTGGAGCTGATTTCTCTGTCTCATTTTTGACCTTAATGGTCCGATCTACAGAAACAGGAATTGTTGACGTTTGTACGTCTCCCTGTCTTCTGTAGGTACCGTATGTTTCATTCTGCTCTTAAGGCATCTCTGCGTTGCTCCTTCTTCTGGTACCTCCCCTTCTTCACCATCCTGCAGAAAGATTTTCCGGCGCTGTTGACCCTTCTTCTTCTTTCCTCTCCGTTCAGCATTCTGTTGCGCCCCATATAGAGACCACTGGGTTTCTGCACCTTCACTCGTGCTTCGGCGTCTGCCTCCTGATACATTCAAGACCAGCCAAGGCGGAGTTCGAGCACATGCTCGAACTTGTTATCGTCCACCCTTCCAAGAGTTCTTGGTATTCCCCCTTCCACATGGTGCCAAAGGTGCTTCTGTTGGAGGCCCTGTGGGAAAGATTTTAGGCTCTGAATCCTTGTACGATACAGATCGCTACACGGTCCGCACTCAGTCTTTCACTTTCAAATCTGGCCGGTAGAACCATCTTTCAAAAACTGGATCTTGTCAAGAGTCTATACCACCAGATCCCAGTCGCAGAAGAGGACATACCGAAGACGGCCATCATCACCCCTTTTGGGCTCTTCGAGTATACTCGCATGCTTTTCGGCCTGAAGGGCGCAGCTCAGACGTTCCAGAGGTTCATCGATAACGTCCTTAGAGGTCTCCCTTTCGCTTTCTCCTATCTGGATGACTCCTCATAGCTTTCCTCATCCTCCTGCGAGCGATGAGCAAAACAGTCACGTGAACGTCCTTTGCCAGGTTGGAACACCGACATGCTGGCATGCGTCTCAGCCCGGCAAAGTGTGTGTTTGGTGTTCCTTCCCTTACTTTTCTAGGACACACTGTTTCAGCGGATGGCATTTGTCCTCTTGCAGAGCGCGTCGAGGCCATTCGCACCTTCCCTAGGCCTGTTACTCAGAAGCAGCTTCGTCAGTACTCGGCCTTGCTTAACTTCTACCGATTCGTTTTCTGATATATATATATATATATATTATATATATATATATATATATAATATAATAGCTGATTTGCTATCTATACCTTAGACTTTTAACCAAAATAATTAAATATAAAGAAATACTAAAGCTCTTTTTTGGCTTCGAAATATATTACAGCCGTACGCTACTGTGAAAGTAATCAAACGGCAGGTATTTGCAAGGTAATTTACAGTATTGCAGCGTAATTTCAAACGAACGAAGAGTGCGGTTGTCGGCATTATTTTGTTTAATTATGATGCATAGCAACAGCTTTTGTAACGCACGCCGCTGATATCGTCTTGCTATTTTTTTTTACAATTTTATGTTATTCAGACGCTGAATTTACCATTTTTATTGTAAAACATTTATTACCAGTCTATGTGGTAAGTTAGTGAAGTGA
>JABUQX010079690.1:0-12500 GCA_015478945.1 Trachelipus rathkii
ACCGATTCTTTGACAGATTCTTTGAAAACTCGATTCTTTACAAACATTTTAAGGTGGTTCCAGAACCAATTTTAAAAATCGAAAAGGAATCAGAGTTCGTAGTGGAATCCAAAAATAGTTTCCTGCCCATATAATTACTACAAACTAATGACGATGTAAATAGAAAATCCATGCCTGTAAAAAGGAAGTTTGCTATGTTCTAGCGTATGAATCCGTCGAAACTGTGTATAATAATATAGTTTGTGAAAAAGGGAATAAATCTCCATTAATACCAAAATAGTAAATGAATAAAATTACATGAAAGTTACCAGTTGTCCCGCATATAATGTTATCGTATTATATAGCTTGAGTTTAATATATTTCTCCGAGATGTTCTTCATTATGGGAATTTTAGTATTATTATGTTAGTTATTTTTAATTATTCTATATTACTTCTTATACATTTATTGTTCAGTTTTTTTTATAGATAGGCGTTTGAATTATGAACCGGATATGTTCTGGGTTGGTGTATTCTACTCTTTTTCTCTCGAGAGAGTTTCTGATTCACATAATATACCTGGCGTGTGACTCTAGCTTCATATGCGAGTACTGTGGCTTGTTTCTTTGGAAGTGATAGAGTTCAAAGCAAGTCCATTATTACTATCTCACACGATTACAGGATGGAATTTAAAGATCCTATTATCTATTGAGTTTTGCCTTTTATCTGCTATGTTATGCTATCTATTATATATTACGCCTAATCCCTTATAGTGTGTGTGGACCACTGCTATAGCTCTACTTCCATGAAATGAATATACTCTACTCTCCATCCTCACAAACATCTACTACTCATCTATCATTTATAGACAAGTCTTGGGCTAGCCGAATGTCATTTAGCCTCTTCACATTCTATCCCTCACACACAGCTGATTTCTAATCAGATTCCTTGCATGCATTGTGACAGTACCATTGTACGAGCATTATACACTACGGAATTACAAGGTTCCTACTCTGAACTTGACTATATCATGAGCGTGCATAATACATACGAGTGAACTAGTGATTTCATATCACCACATACATCCCCCATGGAGTATCGCACTCAGAGATTCAGATTAGCGTATTAATTGTCTACTCAAGACGCCAGCACCTCTGTATCTTTGTGTATAGCGAGTTAGTGCACATGTATTTTTTTTTCAGGAGAGAAGTTTGTACCTTCAGGAGAGTTGCTCGAGATGATTCCTTTTGTCCATGGTAGTGTTTAGCTTTCACTGAATTCTTTAACTTTGACTAGAATTTCATTTATTTTATATTTTTGATTTTGAATGTTTTTCTTTGTTGTTTATTTATTATTACTTTTATTTTATTCTTATTATTATTCACTTTATATATTTTACTTCTTATTCTTCATTTTATTCTTATTATTCTTCATTTATATAATTCTGCTGAAGAGTATCCTCCACAGGACGGAGTCTATTATATATATTATTTTTATCATCATTCGTACTTATGGCTAAAATTTTGACTTCATAGCTGACAAATCTAAGCATAAGTACGTAACATAATAATTATAATTTTTTTTACAAAATAGTATATAATATAATGTATCCTACATATTTTATTATATATAATATAATATATATATATAAAATTATATTAATATTTTTATATATATATATATTTATATTATATATATATATTATTTATTATATATTCTATTACCTTGTTTATTATTTTTATTATATATTATATATACTTATATATTATATTAATATATATATAATATATTAATATATTTATAAATATATATCGAAATTATACATTAATATATATATATATGTATAAATTTGTATCTATGATAATATTCTATATATATAATTAATTATTATATATATATATATATATTATATATATTATATTATATATATATTTAATATATTTTCAGATCATATATTATTATTATGCCACTATTTAAATTAATTTTATATATTTTGTTATATATAGTGCATCTAAGTTTATACTCAGTATACACATTCAGCTTTAAGGAGCACTACAGTGATTTCCTTATTACGAATGTACTTCAGTATAGATTATATATTGTTTAGACATTATCTATTTGCTATGGTGAGAAGTAAAATATTAACCTTCGATAATGGTCAGGCAAACCGCTTAAAGATGGTTATTGAGATAATATGTTTATGTCAAGGGAGTGGTAATAAATATCGAGAAAGAAAAGTTATTTATCTTGATTGCCATAAAACTTGATGGAATATATTTAAAAATTCAAGTATGAATACACTAGAAAATTACAGTACCCCAAAACCCTAATATATAGATATACCAAACTATAAGACGAGTAATATGAAGTCTTCCTGTGTGCTGGAAACATTATATAAATGAAAAAAAATATTTAAACAACAAAAAAGAAGTAGCAAAGGATAGGTAAAATAAATTTGAGAAAGAAGTAATAGCACAAAAATAAAAGTGGGGAGAGGGGAAAACTATATTTTTGAATGGATATACATTATTATTAGTTGCTTAAATCAATTGAGAAGGCAAAAAACTTGGGTAACATTGAGATAAAAGCAGTACAAGGTGCGAGAAGAAGGATAGTCAGAGATAAAATTGTGGAAAGGTTAAATATGAATCACTTGTATATAGTCTAGTTGACAGGATAAAAATTTTAGGTTTGATATTGGTTGACAGACTCTATACAGTGAAAAAGTGAGGTACAACGGGCTGATTTATAATGATCCCTCTATGTAGATCTCTAGAGTGTGATATTTAATTTGAATATATGCTACATTAATTCTATTCACTATCTAGCCCACTACAGAGTGTGAGAGCATATATGAGTGCACTTTGTGAGATTTTTAGAATTAGATAAAGTATTTTTAAGAGAGATATCGGGGATAGCTGAGACGATAGTATAGACAATTTGTTCAGTGTGAAGTCGCTGTGCTGGCAATTTTATCAGGGATTAAAATGTTATGTTGATCCTCAATACTTTTTTAACTTTTCATATTTTAATTGTATCCTATATTCACCTCAGTGTACACAGGTTTAGTTTCTGTTAGTTAGTAGGTTATTATTTATTATTGTTTAATGTGCAGTGAAGTAGTTTATGAATTTATGCACATTAAGCAAGCAATTCAGGAATTGTGCACATGATATGAATAGGCGATACTGGTGAACAGTGTAGCATCGTACACATGAATTTGTAGAAAACAGTCGCGACATGTAAGAAATAAAGTGCATTCTTTCTTCATTGTTCGAGTATTATTACGACGATAATAACCACCTTGCTTTCCTATTGTGATATATTGAGTGAGCCACGTGAGCGTACGCACTCCACTCCACGACGAGTCATACTCTGAACTTGGACGCATATTTATATATTGTTGAGTAACTAACCCATGTCATTTTCCACTGTACCTCTATTTAGCTACGATACATGAGTTCTGGAAGTGAACCGCTGTATTTATAATTAGTGATCACTACTACTATTTTTATTGTTTCTACATATACTTAAGAGCGATACACTATACATACTTTATAAGCTATTATTATCCTTTTATGTGGGCACTTACTTACGTTAACTACTGGAGAGTTGTAGGACGTTAGCGCTTTTGTCTATATATAATGATATATATAGATATGACTACTACAGAGGTCTTTGTTACCTTATTTCATGCATAACATAGCTTTATCCTTTTAGACTTATACTCGCGACCACATTATTGATTGGAGTCACCACGTCGGCCACGCTTTATCACGTGAGTTATACTTGCTATTAACCAATTTGTGAAGGCTGTGCTATATTATATATATCAGCTGGTGAGACTTAGTTAGCTTTATGAGATCATTGTAACTCATAACACTTATGAGATCCCGGGTATCATATATACCTCAATAACTTATCACCTCAACTATATATACCATTTTTTTGATGTGTTAATAGTTACTATATAGTATATAATTAATGATATATATGATAGCCATCTTAGTCGAATATCTTAACTAGCACCCTTTAATCCTGCACAGTGCTTACTAGCCCAGTTTATTCGGTTATTATATACTTCTCATACTCTTATCCAGGAGATCTTTATATTATTATATAGTTAATATAATATATACTAAATATATATTTATTAATATAGATTTACTCCACACCAGTGTGATTATTATTTGAACTTATGTATCTAACATATCCTCAATATAAGGTCATACTATATCTGATTAGCAATATACGTTTTTTATAGTTATATGAATTGATATTAGTATTATAATTAGATACGTATATAGGACATCTGACATAGAGCTATGATATGGAGCGTGTACTTTTGAATACAACTTCACGTTATACTATCTTTCTGCGGTAGTAATTTACTTGCAATGTTAGACCCGAGTAAGATAAGTAGATAATTTTAGGTGTTCTACGATAAATATATATTCTCAAGCAAAGAGCCAGGATCCCAGTGCAAGATGTTTGACTGCCCTTAACATCAACTTAAATGCACAATGATTATTGAAAAATGAATTGATATTTATGGGAATGAGAAGTCAAGAAACCAGCCACTCGTTTATAAAGGTATATACTCAAATTATGCCCATTAAATAAAACAATTTTTATAAAATATGACAACTTAACTAATCATGAGGTATTGTTATTCATGTCACCAACATAGCCGGTTTTGAAGTATGCTAGTTAAATATGTATATTAATCACTACAAGGATCACACTATAGATTTTAATATGAAAACAGATACATAAATGATATTAAATTTTGGATTTTATATACAGTCCAGAAGAATAGATTAAGGAATTAATACATGAGTAAAATAATACTTGAGTGAATCCATCACTTATTTATGAATTTATTACACGGTAAAATGTAAAGTATATACCCTCAGCTTCAGCACTATGTATTATTTTTATTGGTTATATTTATTTATACACAATTTAATGTTATATAATCATTTTACTATTATTTTTATTATATATTAATACACATAAATATATAATAAATATAATTATATTTATTATATATTATAAATAAATATATATATATATATATATATATATCTATATATATATTATATATATATATATTTCTACTAATAAATATATAATCATGTCTAGTGATAACTATATTATAATTAATTTAAATATATATACATAAATATTAATTTATATATTATTATATTTTATAATATAAAATCTATATATTTATTATATATATATAATATATATATAGTATAATATATATATTACTACTACTATTATATATCATATTATTATATATATTATATATAATTCATTAATATATAATATTAATTATATATATATATATAATATATATTAAATTTAATATATCTATATTCTTTATATATATATATATTTATATATATATTATAATCTATATTTTTATTATTTTTAATTTATACTCTTATATTCTCCAGTAGTATCATTCAAAGGACCTTTAATATATATATTATTATAATTAATATATTAATTAGACTTTATATATATTATTATAATTATTATATATATATATTAAATATATTATAATTATATTATTTATATATATATATATTAATATATATATATATTATATATATATTATATATATTATTATATATCTAATATATATATATATATATTAAGTTATTAATTATAGTATTCTATTATATATATATAATGTAATTTTATATAGCGTAGAGTAGAAGAGAGGCAATGAGTCTGAGAAGCGCATAGCGAGAGAGATGAATGAGAGAAGAAGTGAACGGAGTGTTAATCGTTAAATCGCACACACGAATCATTATTAACGAAATAAGAATATACAGCATATTCTCGAGTATAGATAATCCGGTTAAGAGATACGAGAGATACAGAGGAATAAGTATATGGTAGTTACACATCAAGATAAGTAAATAAATTGAAAAGTTTAATATATATATATATAACACTGATTTCTTTGTTAGGCCGATATGGAGACGTTGCTGGTATTACATATATATATAATATATAATATATATATATATATTACTTATATATATATATATACCGTTCTTAGTTATTATATATATATATATACTATTATACGTTCCTTTTAGTGACTTTTGCCTATATAGACATTTCTTTATCAGTGATCTCTGTATATCAGTGATACATTATTGTGATTTCATGTTTATATTATTTTCCACTCATTATATTCTATTATTACCATTCCTCATGTGTCACCCTATTAACGCGCACCTCCGCATTTATCTTTTTTCCCACCCGAATTATAATTGGCTACCACTACATCATAACTAGCTTTCCACTTTCCCTACTATACCAATATATCATCTGTAATTCAATCTACTGTATACTTTTCTTCATAATATTAATATATACTATTAATTTACTAAATAGCTCCATTATTATTTGTATATACTATATATATATACTATGAGCTTTATCACATATAATATTTAAGTATACTCAATATCTACTATACTCATCCCCATATAGAGCCGTTACTACTCACATCAGTCACACACCCTTATACTATTATACACTTACTTCCACTGCACGTTTTATACCTTACATATAACTATCTCCTTTTATTCACCTACTCACCTGCCCCTTTCTCACTTAAATCACTCCTCTCCCTCTCCTAATCGCCAACCTAACTTATAATATAATATACTGAGCTCTTCATACTGCCTCCACTACTCACACTCTCTACATATATCCTACCCTTATTCTATATCACCATATACCTTATTGCCACCCCTCTTTCTTTATCTTACTATTACCTATACTATCTCAATATTAACTATTTAGACTAATATACATATATATATGACACAGCTGCGCGATTTACTACATTTAGAGGCTACTATAATTATAATCGCCCGGGCTCACTTCTATATATATTTCACTACATTCACCTATTCCTCTACCACTCTAACTATTATTTACTTCACTACACGCTTACTCCTCGTTTCCCCTTTTTGAGTATTATCCACATTCCAGATAGCTTCCTCACCCTATTATACTTTTAATCCACTCTCGCACGCCCATGCTGTAGCTTATATATGTAGGCTATACACATGCTCGTAAAATTACTCTAATCTCTTACTGTTGGCTATAAATATATTGTTCATTCAAAATATGTCGTACTACTAACAGCTATGGAGATCTTAAATATGTACAAGCACAAATTTAAACTTTATATTTCTGTATCTTACACTATTTGCAATTGAGTGACACTTTCTACTGAAAAGAAAATATTCTCAAACACACTAATCTAATGCTTTCTAGACATAGTGACTTTGCCCCCATTCAATCCTTTAACTCAACTTATGCATGCGCAACACACAAACTATTTAGGTTACTTAACCAGACACAGATCATATTATAGATTTAACACAGACGCAATTCTTTTTAATTCCAGCACATACATGTGAAATTAACACAAGCTACACAGCAGTTCACTATACTAAAACATCTCTTTCACTACGGCTCTCTGCTCATATGCTACAGAGCTCATCTCTCGGTTAACGACTCATATGCATTAATTACTTTTCATTCACTCCATCGTCTAGGTCTACTGACACCGTTCACGTAATAACTGTCGCTATTCGCCACATCTTGCATAAATATTTAAGAAAGATTAATATATTTATATGGCTCCATCTAATACAATTTCTTGAGTACGTAAAACACTCACTCTCTGTATACTTTAACATTACTTTATAACTAACCTACCAAAACATATAAATGCATATAAGAGATTATTAAAAGAATATAAAGTAAATGAGAAAGACACTGAATAATACGTTCTTCTTTACGTATCACTCTTCCGTAACCTTACTGTCTATCCGCTATTACGTTCAGTGCACTCTGGCACCGTCAGTTTATCACTCAATACTCCGCGTATTATCCAACTTCCGCTCTTATGCCGACTTTCTCCGGAAACACACTTTTATTACATCGGTAACCTCTAGTTGTGAACGCATCACGCTACGTTGCATTTGGACGAATAATAGCTCTCACAATTGCGGTACATATAATGAGCGATTTTCTATATCACAGATTATTGTCCATAATTATGACGTTTGTGTATGTGATCTGATGCGCGACGGCACTAGAGTTTCACCGGCCCCACAGGCAGCACTATACATACGTTTTGACGTCTGTATGGTCGTGCAGTTCCCGGTACCTCTGACATCCAAACGTGTGAGTCGTGATGATCTGTGGTGTGTTAAGTAATATCAGAGTGGTTGGTCTTGGCATTCTTAATGTTGAGGTGAAGTTGGTCATATTAGTAGGATACCAATGCGCCTACTTGCTTAGTGAATTTTCTTTCAACAGAGCATATTTTAAAGTCAGTCATATTAATTATAGTATTATTAATACTATTAGAACTATTATTATTTGATTATTATTTATATAATAGTTTTGGTTATATATATATAGTTTTTATTTATATATTAGGTAAAATTTAGTTTATCATATATATAATATATATACTATTATTTATATATTATTTTATATATATATTTATTATATATATTATAATATATATATTTATTATTTATTTTATATATATATATTATATGTATATCCATTTCGAATGGCTACGATTGATAAAGCCGCCGAACGTAAAAATTATTCAACATTGATTCATCTCACTTTTATATAATACTATTAAACGATTCAGAATGGCAAACTGTTTTAACTTTTTTCATATCTATAAGTCAAAAAATTAATTCCCCGTTATTATCGTCCAAGTTCTAGGTCAACCTCTTGTTAATTGCCTGTCCGACTCTTAGTAGCAGTATTCACTATTATTTTTTAAGAAATAAAAAAAAATCCCTAATATAAGAAAGATAATATTGATCTATCTTTATTAATAAATTCATGTAATAAGTATCAAAAAATAATGAATTTTTTCATCACACATATTATATATAATTATTTATTTATTAATTATTTTTTATATATATATTATTTATAATATTATTTAATAGAATATCAATGAAAAAAAATTAAATGTAATAATCATAAAAAACATAAAATTCATATCCAAATATATTTTTGTGAATTAAAAAAAGTTTAAATTGCTATTATTATTATAATATATTATATTATTTATTTATTATTTATAATTATAATATATATATTATTATATTTTTATATATATATGTATATCTATTTATATATTATATATATATAATATTAATTTATTAGTATTTGCTTAACTCTAATGTAATTTATTTAAAAACGATGCCGCCTAGGCTTGTTAATATATATATTATATATTTTTATTATTAATATTTTATATATTTATATATTTATTAATATTATATAAATTATTTATATATATATATTTTATTATTTATATTATTTATATATATATCATATTATTTATTGTATCATTTCATTAAGTAAATTGGCACAAAATATTATGTTGTACAGATTTAAGCAAATTCAATTGTTACTGTATATATTTTAATCTTGGTTGGTTCCCGGGGAGGGAGCCAAGAGGGTGAGGTCGGACGGGGATGTCGAAACTTATAATGTAGAGAGGAAGGCACAAGATGATGGTGATGCGAACGGCACGAGAAGATAGAACAGACGATAGGTGGAGGCGAGAAGTGCAGGAGAATAGTGAGCGTTCTGAAGGGATGTTGAGTTTTCTGAGAATGTTGAGTGTTCTGAGGATGTTGAGTATTCTGGGAAGAGTTAAGTGTTCTGAGGATGTTGAGCTCTGAGGATGTTAATGTTTATAGATATGTTGAGTGTTCTGAGGATGTTGGGTATATCTATATATATAATATATTTATATATATATTTAATATATTTTTAAATATATATTATTAATATATATATATATATTATATTATATTATTTATATATAATATATTATATATATAATATATATTTATTTATATTATATATATATATATATAATTTATTTATATATTTATATATTTCATATTATATATATATATATATATATATATATATTATATAGATATATATATTATATAATATATAGTATATTAATATTATATTATTATATTATATATATTAATCATATAATATATATTTAATTTATTTAATATTAATATATAATTTATATATATTATTATATATTATTTATATATATAATATATATATATATATATCTTATTAATATATAATATTATATTATTATATATATTTATTAATATATTATTAATATTTATTATTATATATATATATATAGAATAAATATAATATATATAATTAATTTATATTAATATTATTATATATATATATATATATCTATATATAGTATATAATAGATTTTATTTAGATTTATGTATATAGCGTGAGTGAGACTAGTGGGTATCTTTAATTATATTGATCCTATAATTTTACTATAAAGGTCGATGTCGATACGTCGGAGGATTAATATACGGAGAGTATATATTCGGTATGCACTATTTATTTCACTGAGTTTAATATTATATATATACATAATACTAGTTTCACCTGAGTTAGTAGGAGTAAGATCGTTTGAATTGTATATATATTATAATATATTATTATATTTACTAATATTTATATATAATTATATACTTATATTATATATTATATATATTTTTTTATATATATATAGTATATTTATATATACTTTTTATATAATTAATATTATTAATATATATATTATATTAATAATATATATAATATTAATTTATATATCTATATATATATATATTATATTTATACTATATTTATTAATTATATTTCTTTTATTATTATATATTAATTATATATATATATATATAAATCTTTTATATATATATAATATATTTTTATTTTTTATATATATTTGTTATATTATATTATATTATAATATTATATAATATATATATTATATAATATATATTATATATTAATATTCTATATTAGTGGTTTATATATCGATAAGGTTGAGGACTATGGTGTATAGGGTGCTAGGGTGTATTATTAGGTAAGTCACTAGGTAGTATTATATCTGGTTATTATTATTAGTATGGTGCTTAATATATAGTATATATGTATTTATATATATATATATGTATATTATATATGTTATATATATAATATATTATAATATATATATATATATATATATATATATATATATATATGTATTATATATATATATATATATATATATATATATATATATATATATATATATATATACTATATATATTCATTATATATATATATTCATTATATAATATATTATATATATATATATATAATATATATTGGAAAGTAAGGGTATAAATATAATATATATATATATTATATGTAGGTAGAGTATATATATATATATATATATATATATATGTATATATATATATTATATTATATATATATATATATATAATATATATATCAATATATATATATATATATATTATATATATATATATATATATATATAATATTTATTATATATATAATATATATATTATAAAAATAGTTAACACCCAATTGTTATACATCGTTTGAACTATACTGAAAAGCTAACAAATATATGATTATATTGAGTAACAAAAATTAATATAAATGTTATTGCCTATATAAAATTTTGTTTGAGAGGTGATATACAAACGTATATCAAAGTAAAAATATATAATGTAATTTCAATATATAAAAATTTTACGATAATTATATAGGATGAATCTTTATAAAAATATGTAATTTGATTTCTGTATATGATAATTATTTGATAATTATATCAGATTGTGTGATTACATTATGAATTTCGTAATACTTTTTTATATATTGACCATCAATATATTAATATATATTAATATTAATATAAAAGATATATTTAAATTGTATCTTATATTTATAATGGAAATAATAACAAGAGATATTTTATAGGAGTTTAATATATATATATTATATTATATATATATAATATATATATATTATATATTATTAATATATATTAATATAATTTATATATAATATAATATAAATATTTATATGTATATATATTCATTATCATTATATAATAATAATATTTTAATATATTATATTATATATATATATTATTTTTAATATATAAAGAAAAAAACAATTATATAATTAAATTTTTATATATAAAATATATTATTATATTTTAATACACATAAGATTTAATATTATAATTTATTATCAGTTAAATGCAAGGTTAACTAAATCCCTACATAATTAATAACCGTCAATCCTAGTCCGCTAAGTGAGAGTACTAATTAATCGTGACACATATATAAATATTAAAAGATTAACGCATATTACGCATTCGCTATCCTGACGTCTTTGGCCTAACGCGGATGTTGCGCGGATATATATTGTTACAAAGATATGATATATAAAGACGAATGTTTTAATTAAAATAAAACTGGAATGAGTAAATACTATTCTCACAAATGAGAGACTAAATTGGAAGGACGCGTTAAAACTCAACTGTGATATGATTGAACTCATAGATTAT
>JABUQX010079691.1:7500-11948 GCA_015478945.1 Trachelipus rathkii
TTTTTCTGCCTTTTCTGCTGAAGTTCTGTTTCTCTTTTCATCATATATTAGCCCGGCATTGCTAAATACTCTTCTCATTTGGAATCACTAGTTTGGAGACAGGCCAAGTATTTTCCTTGCAAGTTTACTTAAGCGTGAGTAAACATTTTGCTTAACACTCCACTCCGCCAAATTAATAGGATCGTCATTTGATTTGTAAATCTAGTCGTTTTCTGGTGATAAGTTTTTCAGTCATTTCTTGCATAATTTTGGTATGCGTGTGATTTCTTCATTACTACTGGAATGTAGAATTCTTTCAGTGAATCTGTTTTTGATTTATTTATAGAAGGTATTGGTTCTATATATTTCGTTTTTCCTTTTAATGGGTGGCTAATTAATAATTGAAATAGACTGTTACGGATTGAAGTTTTTCAACTGCTAACACAAAGTGAACGATTAACTTGTTCTTAAAATATTGTCTTACAATAAAAACTTCCTTACAACGGGGATCTAAGTTAATTGCAATATATAGAATGAAGGTCATTAATTTCAAAAGACCAAAGCGTTTTCAAGCTTCTAAGTTTTATTACACTTCATTCTTTTTAAACGTCCATCATTTTCAGTAGCTAGGGGTGGATTTTGGACGAAAAATGGTTAAGGAAGCTCTTGACCTTTTTCTGACCGCGACCTTTTTGGCCTTGACCTTTTTGGGCCTTGACCTTTTTTGGGCAAACCCAAATTTTTTGAGAACCAATTTTTTGGGGCCTTGACCTTTTTTGGCAAAACCCTAATTTTTTGACACCCTATTTTTTGGCAACCGCTATTTTTTGTGCAACCCAATTTTTGCAACACCTTCGAAGAAGGGTTGCGCCAAACGGTTGCGTAAGCAACCGTTGTACGTACCCCACCCTAATTTATTCGACCCCTTTGTTCTTCCATGGGTCAATTTTGGCCCAACCTAATTTTTGGCCATCCCTATTTTTGAACCCTAATTTTGAAACCCTATTTGAGAACCCTAATTTTTGAGAAACCCAATTTTTTTGAGACCAACCTTTGATCTTCCGATGGTCATTTTGGCCCACCGAGCTTTTTGAGAACCCCTAATTTTTTGAGAACCCTAAATTTTTGAACCCATTTTTTGAGAACCCTATTTTTGAGAACCCTATTTTTTGAGAAACCTAATTTTTTTGAGACCCTATTTTTTTCGATCCACCCTTTGGTCTTCCTGGGTCAAATTTTGACCACCTAATTTTTTCGAACCAACCCCTTGTCTCCCTGGGTCATTTTGACACCCCCTAATTTTTGGCCACCTTTAAGGGGCTTAGCCCTTTTTTGATGTCTTAACCTTGTTTGACCCATGATATTTCGGCCTCGACCTTGCCAGATACCATGGTCAATTTTGGCCACGCTAAATTTTTTTGGCCACAGTGGGTCCCACCCGTCACATAATTTCGTTCCTAAACTTTGAACGCATGGTATGGATCTATCCTCATCTCTAACTGAAATCCCACACACACACACACACACACACACTACACACACACAACACACACAACTTATAATAACACAAATTCCCACCCCTAAATGGGGACCAAACTTACCCATTTACCCATAGACACTTAAAAACACAATTATTTACACACTACTTAAATAAATAAGCTCACGATACAAACACACTACAGCCTTTGGTCTTCCAATGGGTCAATTTGACCACGAGTTAATTTTTGTCTTCCTTTAGGGACTTAGGCCCTTTTTGATGTTCTTTACCTTGTTTTGGCCATGAATCGCCCTTGAACCTTGCCAGATACCTGGGTCAATTTTGACCACGATAACTTGATGGCTTTTGAAGGTTCCAATCACCGTAAATGAGTAATCCTAGTGATGTTTCTATTAGTGTTCTAATGAGTATTAGATGAGGCAGGTGAGTGCCAGGTGATGCAAGGAGTGCCAATGAGTGCCAAGTGAGTGCCAATGAAGTGCCAAGTGAGTGCCAACAAGTGCAAAGTGAGTGTCACATAGTGCAATGAGTGCCACTTTTTCAAAGCCTTTTCTAGCCTCCCCTGAGCTACGAATAGCCCTAATATTGGGTGTCTACCCCTACGGTAATAAGGTATGAGGATTCGATTGGTGTTATATTACTTTGGCTGCTAGGAATGCTTCCTACTATTGTATCCTTTTGGTCTTACCGCATAAAGCCTATATTATATATATATAATAATATATATATAATATATAATATATATATATATATATATTAATATATAATATAATATATCATATATATATATATATAATTATATATATAATATATATATATATTATATAGTGTTTGATAATTATGCACACACAACTACACACATACACTATGACACTATACACAATTCACTATGACACTTAACCAACTAGACACTATGACACTTACACTCCTCCATAGACACTTTACACTAACCAAACACTTACACTCACACTCACCACAGACACTTTCACTTACATACAAACTTTGATGCCTCAATTTGATGCCTCAGCTTAGTGCCTCAGCATTGATGCCTCAGCATTGATGCCCTCAGATTGTTGCCATCAAACTTTGATGGATGATGCCGCAGCATTGGAGTAACATTTTAACCTTTTTCTAGCCTTTTCTAACCTACATCATAGAACATAGCTAATTATTGATGTCTGCCCCTAAGTTCATAAGCGTACCATCAAGGGCGCCGCATGCGCCCTCAGCGCGAGAAGGCTGAACAACCCCGCACCCGCAGGTGTGAACCCGCCGCTTTCCCGCCCGCCGCGTTTCCGCGCCCGCCGCGTGCGCCCGCAGGCGCAATATTTCTGCGTTCCCGCCGTCGCGTGCGCCCGCAGGCGCAATATTCCCGCGCGAATGAAAAAATATATATATACTATAAGTCATTCATTTTTATTTACATACTTAATACATTCAAAGATTTCTTTTCCAAAATATACTATGAGTACATTCATTTTTTTTCAACTTAAAACAGTTTTATAAAAACATTTTCGCGAAACCTAAAACTGTATCTCATTAACAGACCTAATTATTTAACTAAGAACTTCAATATCATTTTTTAAAGATTTTTATATAGTTTATGATATTTTTAAAAATTGATTGTTTGATGAAAAAATCCAGAGTGTCTGATATATAATATCATTTTATTTTACTACAATTGTACGAAATAATTTATTAACATTACATACCTTAAAGGCAGTAAATCAGTAAATCAAATAGAGTGTTACCTAACACCTAAGGGATTAGTATGCTTTTGTTTTACTGCTTTACTGCTTTAACTTTCTGCTTTAACTCTCTGCTATCTGCTTTACTGCTTTTACTGCTTTAACTACATACTTACATACCTTAAAAGCAGAAATCAGTAACTCAATAGAGTGTAACATAGCAACAAGTGGTCTAGTAATGCTTGTTTTACTGCTTTTTACTGCTTTAACTTTCTGCTTTACTGCTTTAACTCACTGGTTTACTTTAACTCACATACATTACATACCTTAATGCAGCAAAGCCGTTAAATCAATAGAGGTGTTACATAACACCTAAGGGATTAGTATTGCTTTTGTTTTACTGCTTTACTGCTTTAAACTTTCTGCTTTACTGCTTTAACTTTCTGCTTTACTGCTTTAACTTCATATAATTACATACCTTAAGCAGTAAATCAGTAAATCAATAGAGGTGTTACTAAACACCTAAGGGATTAGTATCCTTTTGTTTTACTGCCTTTACTGCTTTAAAACTTTCTGCTACTGCTTTAACTTTCTTGCTAAACTGCTTTAACTTTCTGCTTTAACTGGTTTTTAACTTTCCTCTTTACTGCTTTAACCTATATGTTTTACTGCTTTAACTTCTGTTTAACTGTTTTAAAACTCAATATATTTATAAACATTATTTTTTTTATTGTTTATACTTTTTATTTATTTTTATTAATTTTATTTATTTTATATTATTTATTTTATTATTTTATTTTTATTATTTTACTTAATGTTATTACGTTCATCCTATGTTATTGTATTATTTAGACACACATAAACAACCACACACACCACACACACACAAAACCGGATCGGTGCACGACAATTTATTATTATTTAGATCACACATTCACTATGACACTTAATACACCATTCATAAGACACTGTACATTTACAACTAGAGACAACTTACATTTACACTTATCCACACGCGGTCACACACACACACACATACACACAGACACTTACACACTTATACACACATCACTATGAATCTTATACACACATTCACACTTGAACACTACATTACCCATAGCACTTACATTTACACCTACACACACACACCACACACACACACACACACACACACACACGTAACACACAAAAAATTACACTCAATCAGATTTACTTACACTCACAGGCACAGATTTACTTAACAAACCCAGATTTACTTACATCTCACACAACAGATTTACACT
>JABUQX010079692.1:0-2500 GCA_015478945.1 Trachelipus rathkii
CGGTAATGCTTCGTTCCATTTAATTTGGGTGTTTAGCTTGGAACATATTTATCATTGAAACGCTTTCGCGTTTTTCGTATAGCTGAATTATTATTATTATTATTACATTATTATTATTATTATATGTATATATATATATATATATATATATACTTATATATATATATATATATATATATATATATATATACTATATAACTGCTGCTTACTTATATATATATATATATATATATATAACTTATATATATATACTGCTACTCTTTATATATATATTTCATTTTATTTCATTCTCCAACATAAACCTCAATTCCGAGATCGGAAACCAACCTCAAACCCTAAGTCGGAAATTGATCAGGGGAAGTATTTGTGCGGTTTCTGACCAAGTGGTATATATTTAAATGCAAGGATATTGAGGCATGATAGAAAGATCTGCTTCAACGCAACGCAGTCTCAGTGCATGCCACCGCGGGAGTGCGTTTGCATCTTAATACTCGGCTTTTCCAATGCCAGAAGCATGAGAAAAGTGATATGTATGTGAGGAGATTGCTCAATTCTATGTGTTGGCCATGTTGGTAGTGATTTCTGTGTATTTAGATTAGTGTACCGTAATACACTATGCCGTAAACTATATATATATATATATATATATATATATATATATATATATATATATATATCCCAACCTATGATATATATATATATATATATATATATATATCATCAACATCATCAACCACCTTTTATTCCCAAGACTGGGGGTATGGTGCGTGACATGCACCGGAAACAGAAAATAGTAGAAAAATATGACACAAATCGAAAAGAAAGCCGAGCCTTACCGCCCCCTTTATACCTATTAGTGAGAACTCGTCGCAGTCAGAAAATCCACCCTAGAGCTTCACGGGACCGCGACGAACCCTCGCTATGGCATCTCGTCAGTGTGGGGTTCATCCCTTGGCCCAGGTGGACCACAACCATACCCCCTCACAAAACCACGCAATTCACTCCTATTATGCACCTTTCTTCTTGCCTCAGCCAAACTCACATTTCTCTCCTCCAGACATTCCTTTACTGACTCAATCCACTTTTTCTTCTGTCTTCCAGCCAGTCGATTCCCAACATACTCACCACTATACATCCGCATAGCAAACCGACTATCATTCATCCTTTCCACATGACCAAACCATCTCATTGTACTTTCATTTATTCTCTCATTTATCCCTTTCTTCACACCACACAACTCTTTAATACGTTCATTCCTTATTTTATCAATTCTTTTCACACCTAAAACGCCCCTAAGATTGTCCATCTGAACACATTGAACTTTAGTTCTATACCTCTTATTCCTGACCATAGGCTAACTACTATACAGTAACAAAGCTAACAACATACCCTCATGTACGACCCTAGCGCACTCAAGACTTAGTCCCTTTACATCCACCAACGATTTAATTTCATCAGCCACCCTCCTGATATTCACAACTTTCCTACTACACTCTGCATCATCCGTTCCCATTTCATCCAACATATATCCTAAATATTTAAACTCAGACACTTGTCCCAGCTACTCACCATCTAACATAATTTCCCACCACGCCGAGGACTGTCCTCACTCACAACCATAACCTTACTCTTATCTACGATTACTTTTAAAACCCTCCTTTTACACACCCTGTCAAATCCCTCTATCAATCCTTTCAAACTCTCTTCAGATTTACCGCACAAAACCAAATCAACCGCATATAATAGGTAGGGCACCCTCCACTCTCTTCCATTCTCCATCATTCTAACACCATCTCCTGCCACCACCACTTCTAATTCTTTCATAACCACATCCACATACAAATTGAATAACAAGGAGACATAACACATCCCTGCCTCACTCCACTATTAATATTAAACCAATCCCTTTCGACTCCATTTATTCTTACACTCGCTTCACTATCGTCATACATACTTTTGATTAAATTCAGAAGTCTACCACCAACACTATATATCACTAACACCTGCCATAGAGCTTCCCTATTAATTCTATCATAACCCTGTTGCAAATTCGTAAAACTTGAATACAACTTATTCTTCTTCTCCCTCATTTTCTCAATCATTTGTTTCAATATTAAAGATTTGATTCACACATCCTCTACCACTCCTAAACGCAACTAGCTCTTCACCAATCAGTCTTTCAGTCTCTCGAAGCACTCTTTCGCCCAAAATACCATTGTATATCTTCCCTATAACACTCAATAAACTAATTCCCCTATAATTCCTACAGTTCCCCTTTATCTCCCTTACCCTTATATAAGGGTACTATTACTGTTCTCCTCCAATCCCTTGGAACTATGCCCTCCATAAACGCTTTGTTACACAATTTCTAAATCCAATCAATCACCATCTCGCCTTCGTTTTTGATCATTTCACCAGTAATTTCATCTATACCTGCAGATTTACCATTCTTCAACTTTCTCACTCTACCCATTACCTCCTACTTATTAATGACCTAATC
>JABUQX010079692.1:22500-32500 GCA_015478945.1 Trachelipus rathkii
TATATAGATTACCAATTCTAGTTGCAATACCTCAAAATATATAATATAGTTCTCTCTCTATCCGAAGTTTCTCACGAGATCGGACGTTCTTGGCTCTTGTGCGTACGGATGGGACGTCACAAATTTGAACGGTGCGAGATGAAATATCAATGTACATATGTTGATAATCCTTTTTAGTTCACCGAGCCTCTGCAGTGATAATTGGGAAGACAAATCTCAAAGTGCTTTAGATTCTTTATATCATATGACACTGAAGTATCATACTCAGCATGACTTTCTCCGTTGAGCGATCTGCTCGAACCTTTTGTTTTTGGGGTGAACTCTGAGATTTCCACTCAGAGTTCTGACCGTTTGATCCTTCGTTTGAGATAACACTACGCTTCATTGCCATTTTTTACCCTATTGAACAATCCACCATCCGCATCGAAGATAGCAATGAAATCTACGCTTATGTAGGCACGCTCTTCGCACTGCTCCTGGGTGAGGAATAGTGGGATAAGGTGCGTACACACATGGTGCATGTTCAAGTCTTGTGTCGTGGATCAGTGACTGACAAACTGTCTATAAGAAATCCCGACAATATTGGCAACATCATCGATGCTCAGCCTCCGGTCAGCTCGGATTACCTCCCGTACTCCAGCAATGGTGTCATCATTACGAGCTGTTGATGGTCTTCGACACGCTCATCATCTTCCAGTGATTCCCACCCTTCTCTAAAGCGCGTTTACCACTCGTACAATCGGGTTCGCGATAATGATTCATCACCATACACTTCCTTTATCAAATTAAATGTTTCTGTAAATGCTTTCCGTAATTTGGCAGAGAAATTATATTAATGTTTTACTCTACTGCATCTAAGTGAGGCCATTCTTGATTACAACTTCATCAGATACTTAATTCTACAACGACAGTGACTTTCAAAGTCATAACTAAATTGTAAACACGGTATACATGCTACAGTACACTATTGCCATTATTCTCTGTGTTATACGACGTTACTCTTATATTGTCTAAGCGTTACTGCTACATTTCTCACAATAACACTATCACTTATTTATTATAATAATTATATGTTTTAATTGTTAAGTACTCTCTATACCGGAATGTATACCGGTAATTTTACTGACTCTACCTCGTTTATATATATATTATATATTTATAATATATTATCATATATATATACTATATATATATATAATATATCATTATTATTATATATATATATATATATTATATATGTATATATTATGTATTTTATTTATTTATTATATAAATATATATATATTTAATATAATTAGTTTTATAGTTATACTTACTATAATTATATATAGAGTATATATTATATATATTATATAAATTATTATATATTATATATATATGTATATATATATATTGTTATATATATATGTATATATATATATTATATATATATATATATATATATATATATATATATATATATTATATATATATATTATATATAAATATATATATATATTATATATATATATATATTATAATATATATATAATATATTATTATTATTGCTTCCGCTAATAATATATATTATATATTATATAAATATATTATATTATTATTATATTATAATTTTATATTAATATTATATATATTATTATTAATTTAAAATAGAATACAAGTCTCCTAAATTTTTAAATATTTTTATATATTTTATATTTTTTATAATTAGATTATAATTAATATTATTAATTATTATTAATTTACATATATTTATATATTATATAATATATATATTATATATATATATATATATTACTATATATATTATATATATATAATTATATTATATACATATATATGATTTAGCCGCTTTTCATATAATATATTTATTTCAACTATTTTATTAAGGGTAAAAAAAATAATGCTATATATTATATTATATCAGTTGTCGTGCAAATCTAGTGTATTCTTGAGTTCGCGCGCTATGAAGGGACAGCCTCAGAAGTTCTTGGTCATTTTTGCGCTACTATTAAACTTTGGGACTATGAAGTCCGCGGAACTCAAAACTTTTTTAATGGAAAGAATATGAGTTGCCGGCACTTTCACTTTGCGTCCAATTTCTGCGACCTTAAAGAACTACTGGACGTTGATTTATTCGTGCGCCATTAGGCCGCATAAGGCGCATCAGGCCACTTGTTGCGCGCCTCACTTGAGCTTGACCGCATCCCTCTACAGGCTTATAGGGCAAAATTATTATCATTACTTAATATAAGTGAATTTAATAATAATTACAAATTTAAAATTCAAAAAGATGAAAGCAAATGCAAATAATATCCATACAGATTTATACTTAATTAAATCAGGAGCCGCCCTCAATGTAACCTTTCACTAAAAGTTATACATATAAAATAGTAAATATTTAAAAATTGTTGTTGAAATAACTGCACAATTATTAAAAACTAAATTAATTATTCTACAAACTGAAATTTTATAAATCATTGTTATAATAATTATAGAATTGAATACAAAACATACCACAAAATAATGTTATGTACGAATAATCAGAAATGGAGAAATCTTAGTAACAATATCGCGAGCTTGAAACCACAAGTAATCGTTGGTCAGTAAGTTAATGACGTATTTTTTGTGTGATGAGGATGAGTAAGAGAGAGAGAGAAGAGACGAGAGAGTAGAGAGAGAGAGAGAGAGTAGAGAGAGATGAAGAGAGAAGAGAAGAGAGAGAGAGAGAAAAGAGAAGAGAGAAGAGAAAAAGAGAAGATAGAGAGTAAGAGAGATATGAGAAGAAGATAGAAGTATGGAGGGAGAGAAAGTTGAAGCGAAGGAGAATGACACAGTTAAGTAGAAGTAGGTAAAAATATATAAGAGAGGAAAGAGAGTAGGGGGATGAGCTAATGTATTCTTTGAGCAATTATCTATAGTAATTGAACAGAAAAGGAAGACACGTTTATAATAAATAAAATCATCTTTCCCGCGAATATTTACTTGTTTTTTGGTGTGATTAACATTTGTTTAACAAATGACATTTAAAAAATACCTTAATTATATATAAAATAAATTAGCTGTTGTATTATAAAAAAAGAGCATCAATTTCATTCACGCATATGAAAATAATAAGAAGAATAAATCTAGATAGAATACATACAATAAACGAATAATAATAATTCATATTATATAAAATAAATTTTAACTAACTATTAAATAAAATAATTATATAAATATTAATATATATATATTAATAAATAAAAATAATATATATTAATAACATCAAATAATATTTCGTATAAAATTAATTTCTAATATGAATCAAATCACTTGAATAAGCAGTGAATAACTAATGTAATTTGAAAGCTTTTATTTCAGCATATAGTCATATTAAAAATATCATATGAGAAATAAATCCTTCTTATAAATTAGAATAAAATATTAATGATAACCAGTGCATTCTACCACAAGTAATATAATTATGTAATCCAAAGTCAATGAAAAAGAAATAGAATTAACAATTACATTAAAATAAAAAAAAAAATAAATAAATAATATAACATAAGTAATAAAGATAATATCCATTTAATAAATAATTATATTTATTAATAATTAAATTAATAAAAATAATAATATATATATGATATAAATCCTTATGATGTCTTAATCAAATGATTAATATAATTCAATAGAACAGTATAACATATTAAATGTAAAAAAAAGTTTGGAATAAGAAGGATTGGTACTTTTAATTTATTCAGTAGTTTCAAATGAATTATATATAAAAATATATAATACTTTTTCCAGATATTATTTTCATATCAAGAGAGTTCACACTTTGTCATGAGGCATAAGAATTTTCAAACCGATCTCGTGAAGATTAGATGATGGTCAATTTATCGCAAGCTTATAAGAGTATCGGATAACGTATGTTCTGGCGTGAGTCAATGTGCAAAATTAGTTCTATAATAGATTAAACCCAAATGCTTTTGAAACCTTTCCAAATGAAGTTGTTAGTACCTGATTTTGGCCTACGTTAACGGTACAATGTGAGTACAATCCGTACTTATTATCAATGTAATAACTATAGAAGGTTATCTCAATCTGATGGGGGAATAAATATCTTTTTAAGCCTGAAAAATGTTAGAAATTTAAGCATATCATACTATTTAGTAGGTATGAATATAAATAATATTCTAAGATTGAATGGTAAAATGTATCGGTAATGCATAACGTGAGAGGAGCTTATAATATGATTTGAGTCAGCTATCCCAGTATATAAGTGGGCCATAAATAAAATGGAATTTTAAAATATATTCTTTATGCTGGTAGGACATCGAATATGAAAGAGGCCGTATCTCGGGACGAAATTTTTTTATATTATTTTATATATTTTATCAAGAAATCTAATTAATACTAATTTTATGGAAAATTATATTAGAAATGAAAACAAAATCAAAAATTACTCAAAAGCAAAATTACTCAAATATTCAATTTCTTCATGGAATTTTTCCCATGAGGTGCAAAGTTTGAATGCTCTGAAAAGCCTACATTGTAGTGCAGATAATTTGTATTTCGTCGGGAGGAAACTAAAAAAATTTATGCCTAATAATGTGGTAGAGGGTTTTCTATATACTGAAGTTGAAAAGGAATTATTATTATGTTTAATTAAAACGTCTAGAAATGGTAGTACATTATTTGATTCTCCTTCCATAGTGAAAACAATATTTGGATGTTTAGTGTTGAGATAGTTTAAAAACAATGAGGCTTGACTATGATTTTTAAAAACTAAAAAACAGTCATCTACATACCTTTTATATGTTATTGGTTTATATTCAGTTGGGCTTTAGTTTAAATTTCTTTTTTTTATTTCTGGTAGGAAAAATTTCTAAAGGGAACAATCAATTTAATTTTTTGGCACAAACCCATAATAAAGGGAACGGTTTTTTGTGCCAACACCTTATTATATTGTTCTTGAAATCGGTATTTTTGATGCTTGTTTTCTTGCTACCAGCTGAAAGCAACATAATGAAATTTAAATTGAAGTTAAAACGTAGTACGGACTATAAAAATGTAAATTATAGGATTAAAGAAAATCCAACATATATCGTTATCAGTTTCTTTACAAACTTTATTTTATACAAATTTATATATATTATACAATAATATTTTTTAAAACTGAAAAAACTCGTTTTTTAGTAAATATGATCGAAAGACTATTTTATTTGGCATTCAAACTAATTTGCGAATAATTTTTATGACTGTATTAGGTATAATTTGATAAATAGGTATTACTATATGAATAAAACAATGTATATAAATAATACTTTTATAGAAAGTTTTTACGTATAGAAGAATTTATATAATTAGATATATATATATATCCATTATTGAAAGTAGTAATATATGGATCTAATAATAGGATAAGGTGCCTAAGGTATTTAATGGGTATAATTTATATTTAGATGGGTAAAACCACATATATGTAACGCCTTGATGTCATTTTCTTCGAGCGGTTTAGAGCCAAGGCCATTTAGAATCCGAAGGGCCACATCCGAAGAAAAGCGGTAAGTAGCACCAAAGACGTAGTTATTCTCGTAACTCGAACTACAGAGACTAACAAGCTAAAAGATACGCGACTTAAAACCTTAGAAAAGTAAGTGCTCTAATCAATAGGAATAAAGGACGCGCCTGTGTCAGGAACAGATACTCAGCCACACACATCTCCGCTTGCCTCGGGTCAAAAGGTAAACACGGGTCCATGTAAGGAGACCACACCTAGATCGGATATAATTTGTATAGATGTAAATAACTGCGAAATTAAACCGCGTTAAATTCTGTATAGATAGGCGGTCTTAATTGTCTTCTTTTGAATAGATCATCTTCATAGGTGTATGAGTCAAGGTATAACTCTTTTGAGGAATTGTAGGTACTTGTCGTGGTCCGAGTGGTAACAACGCTTGGCATACTCTTTTGCTACGAGGTAACATAAACGCGTTCTTCTCGAGGCCCTGGATCTAATCCTGGATAAGTGAAGAATCACTCAATGTGATTCTGATTGTTGTATCTAATATACATATATTGTGAGTATCTGCGGTTGAGATTGACAGTATTATACATAAATAACAAATTAAGTACTCGCGATCAAATGAGTGGACTCCCCTTACATGGGCACCTGTGTACCTTATGACCCAGTGAAGGAACGGAGATGCGTAGCTGAGAGTATCTGATACCTGACAATACGCGGTCCTTATTCACTATTAAATAGAGCACTCATATTCATAAGGTTTCAGTCGGCGTATCTTTTTAGCTTGTCGTGGTCGAGTGATAACACGCTTGGCATCACCAGTCAGACGACGGAATTTGGAAGAATCTGACATTATACTTGTATTTGTTGTATTTTTTTTTTCAAGAATTAATGAGTTTTAATAAATTAAAATCCAACATAAACCGACTCCCCCTTTGCCTTATCCGGAGGGTATAATCAACAGACGGTGTTGGAGACAATTGTGAATTTCATCGCCTTCTAGATTCTGAAGTATTTTAAAAATTCCAATTGAAAAGAATGAAAGAATATAAAAATATAATGGGTTGAAAATATCTTTCTTTCTCCTCTACCCATTAAAGTTAATAATACTTTTTTTTTTAAGGTCCAAAATCCGTTATCATTCGATACCAAAAACAAATTACCTCCTCCTGAAAACCTATTTTACCAATTATGCAAGTTTTTAAAAAGTTGGTACCAACAACAACTCTTTTCAACAAAGCTAAGAAAAAAAATACTGATGACAGAAATTAAGTTTTAAAAAACGGCAAACTAAAATTTAAATAATCCTAAAGATAAAACTCTCTTCTCTGCGTTAGAAAGATTTTTCTTACTAAAATTGCACACTATTTGAAATCCTTGCCTCAGCAAGTGACTCTCTTGATAGAAAGATTCCTGGAAAAGTTTATATTTTATTCATTTGAAACCTGAATTAAATAAAGACCATTCATGATTCCAAACTTTTTTCACTTCACCGCAGAAATGACAGATTAATTTGATTTTCAAATTTTGAAGTATAATTTTAATTTAATAAAAATAAATTTTTCCGAAAAACAAATTTAGTTATTTGATTATATTATTATTATTATTATTATTATTATTATTATTATTATTTTTTTTTTTATTTTTTTTATTTTTTAATGTTTTAATTTCATTATTATTATTTTATTATTATTATTATTATTATTATTTTTTAATGTTTATTATTATTATTATTATTATTATTATTATTATTATTATTATTATTATTATTATTATTATTATTATTATTATTATTATTATTATTATTATTATTATTATTTGTTTTTTTAGTTTATTGTTCATCAACTTGTATTTTAACACTATAAATTTAACATACTGTTTCAAACAATAATTATTCTGTTTTAACCAACTAACTATATTTATATATATGCATTCTGTAATTTTCCAATATTAAAATTTCGTAACTCAGTACACTACAAAATTTACTTAGATTCTGTCAGGTGCGTTTGTTTAAGTTTTTCTCCATTTTATGTCAATTTGTGATTTTGTTTTCATTTTCATTTATGTGATTTGTTTCCCAATTTTTAATGTAACTTTATTCATAGTGTATTAATATTAATATTGTTATATAGATTTTTCATCTTTTAATTTTAATTGTAAATTTTAATTATTTTTAGAGTAAATTTTTTGCTGAAGATGGGTCAAGTAATACCCGAAACGTCCAGAGTTTATGAATAAAGAATGCTTTCTCCATTTTTGTTCGTCTTCCTGTTTATTATTAAGACTAGGTTCCCAAGGAACAAATCTATTGCCGACATATTGAAAAACCGTTACAATGAAGACGTATTACGAATTTTCCGAAAATTTGAGTCTATATCTAAGAAGCTCACGAAAGCAAAACTCGACCTACAATTCTTAATGGTATGTAAAGCATATAATTATGTTCCAAAATTCATGAGATTTAAACTTTATAAAGCTTCACTGCACAATAGTGATTTTTATAAGTCATGGCTATCTAAGCTACTACTTAAGGAGATTAATTTCAAACGTAAACTGATAGATAAACTCGATGAAGAGACTTCGACATGTAGTTCACAGCTTCGTCTATCTCTGTCCTTTATTGATTATAAGTATATTATTTATTTTATAACTAAACGTGTAGAACAGTTTAAATTAACTACAAGCCGTAGACAGGATGATAAATTGAACAAACTTGGTTTGCGCAGCAATTTGATAGTAAATAGTGACTCAATAGTGTGCAATTTTAGTAAGAAAAATCTTTCTAACGCAGAGAAGAGAGTTTTATCTTTAGGATTAAATTTTAGTTTGCCAGTTTTTAAACTTAATTTCTGTCAGTATTTCTTAGCTTTTGAAAGGTGTGTTTACCAACTTAAAAACTTGCATAATGTAAATAGGTTTCAGGAATGTATCGATGATATACGATTTTGGACTAAAAAGTTTTTTTATAACTTTAATGGTAGAAAGATATTTTCACCTATTTTTTCTTTCAATGATTTTAAAATACTCCAGAATCTTAGAAGGGATGAATCAATTGTCGTCTGTAGACCCGATAAGGGAAAGGGAGTCGTTATTGTTGATAAAACCTCATATATTGAAAAAATACAACAAATATTGTCAGATTCTTCCAAATTCCGTCGTCTGACTGGTGACGTTTTCAAACACATTTTACGAATAGAAGATAAAATTAATAACTTCCTCAGATCTCTCAAAAAACAAGGTGTGTCTAGTTTACAGAATTCTCTTTTTGTTTCAGGCTCTACCCCAAGCTTACTATATGGGTTACCCAAAACCCATAAACCTGGCCTTCCTTTTAGACCTATCCTTTCAGCTATTAATTCTCCTACGTACAAACTTTCAAAGTATTTACTACCATTCATAGAACCTATTACAATTAACCAATACAGCATAAAAAACTCATTTGACTTTTCAGATTTCGTCACTTCACTTTCCATTAATGATTGCTATATGGCTAGTTTCGATGTACAGTCCCTATTCACCAATGTCCCTGTTAAAGAAACCTGCAGAATTATTGTTGACAGTCTGTTTTCATCAATAGATCACATGATTGATGGTTTAGATAGATCACAGTTTTCAAAGCTCCTTAATCTGGCTACTGAAGACACAATATTTCTGTTTAATAATGAGCTTTACTGTCAAACAGACGGAATGGCGATGGGTTCACCATTAGGCCCGGCTTTCGCTAATTCATTTCTAAGTTTCCATGAACAAATATGGTTAAACGAATGCCCAACTGAATATAAACCAATAACATATAAAAGGTATGTAGATGACTGTTTTTTAGTTTTTAAAAATCATAGTCAAGCCTCATTGTTTTTAAACTATCTCAACACTAAACATCCAAATATTGTTTTCACTATGGAAGGAGAATCAAATAATGTACTACCATTTCTAGACGTTTTAATTAAACATAATAATAATTCCTTTTCAACTTCAGTATATAGAAAACCCTCTACCACATTATTAGGCATAAATTTTTTTAGTTTCCTCCCGACGAAATACAAATTATCTGCACTACAATGTAGGCTTTTCAGAGCATTCAAACTTTGCACCTCATGGGAAAAATTCCATGAAGAAATTGAATATTTGAGTAATTTTGCTAATTTTAATTTATTCCCTTCTAATATATTTCCTAAAATAGTATATAGATTTCTTGAAAATAAATTTCGTCCGAGACGGCCTTTCATCGATGTCCCCAAGCAAAGAATATATTTAAAAATTCCATTTATTGGCCACTATACTGGGAAGCTGACAAATCTATTAAGCCCCACGTTGCACCGAACATTTCCATCAACTGAATTTATTTTTATCCCTACTAATAGTATGAAAATTTCTAACTTTTTCAGGCTTAAAGATATTATCCCCCACAGATTGAGATCCTCTATAGTTTACATGTATAAGTGTACGGATTGCAATGTCCGTTACGTAGGCCAAACAGGTCTACAACTTCAT
>JABUQX010079693.1:10000-25725 GCA_015478945.1 Trachelipus rathkii
CAAAATCATTATTACCATATTGCTTCCTTTTTTTTGTGGAAAAAGTCACTAATTCTTTTTTCTTTATTTTCGTTTTTTTTTAAATTTTTTTAAGTTGAACGACAACAAGAACAAAAATGTTAAACACAAAGTGCAAAACTATAATTATTTAACTAGCAACTTGATATTATACGCATTAAAACAATAGATCGAATAGCTATTACAGCTGACACCACACATGTTATCCTCATTACTTAGGCAATGCTTGAGAGAGAGAAGAATTAAGATATCTCTCTGTTTATATATTATACTAAATACTATAATATATATAATATATATATATATATATAGTATTACGTAATAATAATATAATATATATATATATATATATAATATATATATATATATATGTAATATATATATATATATATATATATAATATGTTTATATATAAATATATGAGTATATATATATAAGTTGATTTTGATCCTGAGCATCATCCTGATAAACTTAATAAATAGTATATAGTATAATATATATATATATATATAATACCTATTAACGTTAACAAGTTATTATATATTATTATATAATATGTAACATACCCCTTAATAGTATGTTCCACCCATGCTGAGGATTCAGATCCTGAACCACCTAGGCAGATGATCACACTCTCACACCACACTAGCCACGAACGAACAAAAGAAGAATCCGAGAAATACTTCTAGTAGTACTAAGCAGAGCATTACTAACGTATTCTCCCGATCGCACTCGAGGCGTAGGGCCAAACACAGGTACTCGTGCGCATCGTGGAATAAATAATACCTCAGGACTCCGGCGCATTATTGTACAAGAGAAAATGCAAATACCCTGCAATCAAAATTGTATTTGTAAATAGTAAATACCCCCTTATGTATTTTCACCATGCTGGGACATCGATTCTGGACCCTAAAGAAGATTGCAAGCGGAAGCAAGTGGTTTTGGCCACTATGGCACGACGAGACAAAAGAAAGAAGTCCGAGAATACCTTCTACTGTTCAAGCAGAGCATTCTACGGTATTCCTCCGCTCGCATCCCACTCACAAACACTTTGTGACGCTCATCTGCTAAGCAGTCCAGGATCGATTCCCAGCATGGTGAAAATATATTAGGGGAGTGATATTTACAGAATCCAAATATTGATTGCAGGGTATATTGCATTTTTCTCTTGTAGCATAATGGCCCCGGGTCTTGGTAATTATTTTTACACCATGCGCGGGCTCACCTCCTGTTTGGACCCGTACGCCCCAGCGAGTGCGAGCGGGAGGAGATCACGTAGTATAATGCATCTGCTTATACAGTAGGAAGTATTCTCGGATTCTTCTTTTGTCTCGTCGTGGCGTAGTGGTCAAAACACTTGCACCGCTCATCTGCTAGGGTCCAGGATCGAAACCCAGCATGGTGAAAATATCAGGGGGTATTACAAATACAAATTTTGATTGCAGTTTTAAATATAATTATATTATAATCTACAATAGTTGAGATCATAAGCATAGAGATATATATATTATTATATGATAATATATTACAGTAATTATATATATATAACTACCATATATACTATATATAATATATATATATATATATATATATAATATATATAGTATAGTCATATATATTATACTATATATATATATATATATTAAATATTTCCACGTCTTTCTGGGTGGAATTCAATGAAACGTCTTTCCTTTTAATCTTTACTCCTTTGTATTCCCGGACTAGGAACTTCCGTTGGCTTGGTAATTAGAAACATAAAATGACTTCAAAATGTGAAGTTGTGTTCCCAAAAAAAACATTTTTGTTGGTTTGAAGAGACGCCCCAAATAAAATGATAATGATTAACCTTAAAAATTGAGGATAATTCTATCTTACTACGTCATGTAGATGGGGCGCTGGAAAATGATGGGGGAGTCCTGAGTGGTGCTTTTATTAGAAGTTCTCGAAGGACAAACACGTGGGTCTAGAAACAAAAATCGGTTCATAGTCAAAATAGGAGAAGAAAAAAAGGAAAGATTTTATGTTCCAGAGGGACAAAGTTTAAATTCATGGAAACGTTTATAAGATAAGAAAAAGATAATTAATTTTCTTCCAATTTAAATTGTACCAGAGAAGCTTTGTTTGAGAGATGTCATTTTTTGAATTTAAAACAACCGACACATTTAATCGAAAAAAAGAAGGGTTCATACGATGAGTTTGAGGAGAGGGGAAGAGATACAAATGTTATCTATAAACATATACATATATTATTATCTGTATTTACGAGAAAGGAAATCTTTTTCAAAGTATCTATTGATTAAGCGTCAATAGAAAGCTGGGCAGCTAAGAAGAACTAAAGGTTGGGATTTGTGTATGTAATTTCGGGAGTTCCCATGTTGGATAAAGGGAAGAATTTGTTGGCTCAGGTTGATGTGGTTTTTGAAAAGTAGGAGAATGTGTGAGCAGTGAATTCGTATTTAAGGTATGTGTTGCAAGGGAAGTCTTGTCTTCAATATGTAAACAAAAATACAGAGAATAGATTTAGTGATGAATAAAGATGCTCCCGAAATGGTGATATGTTTCGGTGTCAGGGATGTTGCATATGGAGGGTTTGGTTTAGTGTATCCAATTGCTTGTTTCAGTGCACGTTTACTGAGTGTACTTGCATATTTAAAGGATAGATTTGGAGTTTCGAGGTAAAGTTGGAATATTTGAAACACTCTCTGAAATTGGTGGATTAACCAATTAAAGGGGAGTGATAATAACTGTAATCATCTGCAATAATATGTAACCTTGAGAATGAGAAAAGATTAGATGTGTAGGATTTTGTGGTTGAGAGTGATGAAGACAGCCTTATACACTGGTGGTCTTTTGATAATTATATATATATATATATTATATAGAGGAGTTTTTATAAATATATACTCTAGTTACTGATATATATACTAATACCTCACTAGTATATCTTATATATGAATATAGTATTATATATATATTTATTGTATTATATATCTATTAGTGCTGATGTTTGAGATACTTTGGATTTGGACCATAAAAGGAAGAGATTTATAAGATGTGTTTGGGGAGTGGGGGAAGATACAAATGGCTCCTATAAACAGATTCATATATTTTCATCTGGATTTTCGAAAAGGGAAATCATTTTCAAAGTATATATTGATCAAGAGTCAATTGAAAGGTGGGGCGTTATGAAGAATTAAAAGTTGGGATTTGTGTATGTAGTTTCGGGAATTCTAGGAAGTTCGCGTGCTGGATAAAGGGAATGATTTATTGATTCAGGTTGAGGTGGTTGTTGAAAGGTAGGAGAATATGTGAGGGGTGAATACTTGGTATGGTTGGTTTAAGTGCATAATTATCCAAGTTTATGAGAGTAATTGGTAGAAATTTTCATGAGTAGGATGAAATATTAGGTGCGAATTGGATTTAGGTTTAAGGTCTTTGAGAAAAGAAATTAGAAATTTATATGAGTATAACTGTAGAGGTTTAGAGATGAATTATTGTTTAGAGATAATTGAGGCGTGTTGTATAATATTTATTAATTGGTTGATATCTTCAATGATAATCTTTATTAAGTTTAAGCACAAATTTAGTTTAGAAATTTCTGATTGAAAGTCTATGGAAGAAATGAAATGATTATAAAGCATGTTTCCTGATTTGTTTTAAGTTGTGATAAATTCCTTGTGTTTTCATGAATTTGTGCATTTAACCTTGTGATGGCTGTTTCTGAATTGAACCCCGAATCCAGTATTAAATTCACTTTCCTTGAAATGGTTTTCAGATCATCGGAAGTTGCGGTGCTGAAAAATGTTTTTAAAATTTCACAGCTCAAATTAAAAAAAAACTCTTATTTCTGGTATCTGCGTGATTTGTATGTAACAATAACTAAGGATTTTCAAATAATTGTTCTAGTTTAATTATTTTGTCCTTTAAGTGATCTTTTATATATTTAAATTGTGCCGGGGTATGCGTAATAAATTTCCCTTGGATGTTGTGGAATCTGGCTGTATACCTAGTTTGTGAACGTGGTATATAAGATTTTCATAATTCATCATTGTGGTTATATAATCTTTGAATATCTTGGTATAGTGATGTTGGGCACTGCATGTTCAATCTTACGTATACAAATCCTTGTATGAATGTTTTTTTCCCCATGCTTTGAGCGATATACCCGGGAAACAGTCTCGATTTGCCATTTTCTACTTGTGTTTCTGAGATTGAGGTCCTTATAAAAGGGAAGCAGAGTTGGAATATGATATTTTTCATGTTTCTGTAAGAAGAGTTGAAGAGCGGAGAAAGAAGCTGTCTTTGTGGTATTTTTTTTTATTATTATTGTAAGGTTGATAATGTGGTAACATAAATAAGTCTTATAGTTGTTCAAGTGATGCTTCTTTGTGTTGTGTTTTTCATATTGATATGAAATGTTTCTCCGCGTTGAGGAAATTTGATTGATGGGAGCTGGAGGAGGGACGTGTTTTGGGTGGTAGATGTGGTGGAGAATCAAGGGATTGGGTGGGGGTGTAGGTGTAGCAGGATATTTAGGTAGAGAAAAAGGAGGTAAGGCTGTACCTCGAGAAATGGGTTGTTTTGGTAGTAGGAGCCATGTTTTGTTTCCTCGTGTGACTGTTTCTGAAGAAGGAGGGGGGGGGGAGGCTTTAGAGGAAGGAGGAATAGAAGTTGTTTGTGTCGTTGATTTGGTTGTTGGGGTTGAAGTTGTTTAATCTGACTGCGTAATTTCATTGAGAGAGGTTGTGAGGATGTTTATAAGGAGGTGGTTGATAGCTTGGATCAAGTTATCTATAATCGGGGGTATTGGAAGTGATGTATCTTTCTTGAGAGTTCCATTTAAATTTTAGTATTCGTTAAAATACCTCAAAGGGGTGAAGGGAGTCTTCTGGTAAAACTAATGAGGTTGAGTATCGGTGAAACCTTCGAATTTATCTATTCGGAGGAGTTGTGGATTCGAATTTAAAAGGCTTCTGAATTCACTATCTGTTAAGTGAATTTAGCTTCTGGCTTATATAATTTTGGCTCTTTATGTGGTGCATTGTTGTTTCAGTTGTATATTTTCTTTCACGTCCTCTTTGGTTTGGGAATTTTGGGAGGAACCCACAGGGTTTTCTCGTAAATTTGCCATGCTGACTAACTGAGTTATAAAGCTAAAAATGGGGAGAATGAGGAGAGAAAAAAATTGCGTTTAACACTTGCACAATCTTCCGAAGGTTCCTGTAGTGTTGCCTTGGAAGATAGTTGTTGTGCGATGAGTGAGTACGGATATTTTCCGGGTAAGTTTCCAATTGGGCCGCCACTTTTCCATGTTTTTCTTGGTGGAATTCAATGAAACTTCTTTCTTTAAAACTTCACTTCTTGGAACTCCCAGATTAGAAACCTTAAGAGTATAAAAAAAATGACTTCAATAATAATAAAAAAATACTGTGCATATAAGTGTTTTAAAAACGACCCATGCACATGCATTATGTATGGGAAGGAATTAAAATACACAGCTTCTCAAATACTAATTCTTGTAATTTGACCAAAAGTTGCTTGAAATGTAAATGTTAAATGCATTAAAGGTAAGCTGAGAAACCCTTGGCATTCTTGAAATACTTGGGAAATAATAATTAGGGATCAGAAAGAAGGGTTTTATTGTTTTATAACGAAATAGGTGCTTGATCAAGAAATAGGTTTAGGTGAGTAATCCTTCTTCCAATTTGTTTTGCTCCCAGAGAGGCTTTTGTTTAAGAATGGCCTTTTTGGGAAATTTAAGACAACACGACAATCATATGATTAATCGATAAAAGAAGGTTCATAGGTGAGTTTGAGAGAGGGGGAGAGATATAAATGGTATCTATAAGCAATACAATATTGGTATGCGCCGCATGGGAACAGTGGTGTACTCTAGAGTCGGTGGTCCGTGGTTTCTGCAATTTTTACCGAAAAAAGGGGAAATCTTTTTCAAAATATCATCATCTGAGTAAGAGTCAATATATATATATATATTATATATATATATTCTTATATATATATATTATATAATATATAATATATATATAGTATATTATATATATATATAGATATTATATATATAGATATATATTAATATTATATAAGATATAGAATATATATAATACTATACTATATATGACTTATACTATATATATATATTATATATAACGGTAATATATATATATATATATATATATATATATAATTATATACCTATGATATAAATATATTTGTAGATACTGTTCTGTGACTTTTTTCTGAAAAAATTTTCTAAGTTCAAAAAATTTCTCAAGTTCAGAAAAAGTTAAGTTAAGTAAAGTTTTCTAAAGAAAATTCTGTAGTGGCAGCTTCTGGAAATTAATGGCCAGAGCTTGCCACTAAATAATCTTTCTTAAAAAAACATAACTTCAACTATAACTCTTATCTGAACTTAAAAGAGATTTGTTGAAACAGAATTTTTTTTCCGAAAAAAGTCAAAGTAGTACAGTATCTACAAATATGCCATAGTATATATATTATATATTATATATTATATAGATATATATATATAATATTATATTTTATTATATATAAATAAAAAGTATATTATATAAATATATATATATATATATAATAGTATATATATATTATATATTGTAGCTAAAACGCAATGATCGCTAGGCAGGGCCTTATTCGAAAACTATCCATAATTTTACAAGTTATAAATTTGTTATATTCTTAAAATATATAGTTTATTTACTATTGTAAATGTTGAGTTATTTTTCTTTTAACTGATTCGTGTGAGTTATCAAATAAGGCCTCTACTGTAATATATTATATAGTTATTTATATATAATATATTTATATATTATAGTATATATAGTATATATTATATACTATATATATTTATATTATATATATAGTATATAGTATATATATTGAATATATATATATATATATATATATATATATATTATATATATATATTTATATATATATATATATATAAGGGGTATATTATATATATATTAGTATATAATATATATTATACTTATATATATATTAGTATATATATTATTAAAAATATATACTATATATCATATTATATAGTAATGATTTGCTTATTTTTCGTTTTCCATTTATTTGATTCTTAACATTCATCTTGACTTCTCTTTCTACTCTTTCTACTTAACTTATCCAAATACTGATTCTCAAACTAATCTATCCCAACCCCAACCCCACCATCCCAACCCCACCCCACCCAACCCCAACTATAAGACTAGACCCGAATAAAGGCCTAAGATTAACACACTCTGGAAAAAAGGCCGCCACATCTTTGACGATTTTTAAATAACATCGCAAGATGCCTCGGCCCATTCTCTTCTCTCTCCCTCTCCCGTTGCTCCTCCTTGATATTTCTCTCAATCTAATTTCTCTCATCTTCTCGTCTCTCTCCTCTCTCTCTCTCAGTGAATCAGTATTAAAATGTGGACCCCTATGAGTTTACTCAGCGTTCCCCTTTGAAAATAACTTTTTCTCATTTTGCTTTGATTGTTTTTTCACTTCAAACATTCTTATATTAAATAGTTTCATTCATCTGGTTTTAGTTAATTATTCTTATATTATTATTAATATTTAATTACTATTATTATTATTATGTATTATTATATTATTATTATTATTATTATTATATTATTATTATTATTATTATTAATTTATTATTATTATTATTATATTTATTATTTATTACGTTGTTATTCACGTGTTAAATTGTTTTTAATAGAGGAAACAGTTGGTGATTACAATATTGCATTGCTTTTTATTTATAGTTGTGGTTACTTGCTTTAAAATCCGATGCTATCACACTCGCAAGGTCTGTTGTTGGTCTTCCTTAACTTTCTCAGACCACCAATTAACATTCACGCACTTCACGTAAGGGTGAAACTTGTCATTTTCAATAAAGATGTTAATTTTTCCCTTCTAGAGTTGCTTTACTGCTGTTATGCAACCTTTTAAAAGTCATTTCTTATTAATTTAAAGGAATACTTACCAATTATTAAAAAAATCATATTAAACGTTTAAACCATAATTCGTTACGGGAGTTAACATTATATATATGGGAAAACTGTTTCACTCTAGTCATCTGAAAATCATTGTAAGCACCCTTTGGTAGGGTGTACCCACCTCTTTTAAATAAGGGACTAATAAGATCTAGCTCTTTTCATCTCTGATAAAAAATGAAATATATTTATTGAACTGACATCGGAATGTTTCTTAGTAAATAGACTCAGCCAGACCTCCCTGAGAATCGCAGAAACAATACAGAAATTAGTTTTTGAGGGTCATTGGGGCACACTTGGGTCCATGTTCGATAGTAATATTGATGCATGAATGCAATATTCAAAAGTAACATAACGATTTCTTTTGCATGCTATTACTTAGGATCAGTTGGTGATGCTAACCATATTAACTCATTCATTATCACCATTCAATACTCAGAATGTTATGGAAAACAAAGGAGCTAATCTTTGCTAATTCTGGGCCACTGATTTCGAAAATGAAATAGAGATTAGCTGTAGTTTTCGAATTATAACGATATCCTGAAATTGCTGTTTTTTTCTAATAAATTTTGGATTCCCACCTACAACAGATGGTAACATTGCAAGTGGTAGTCTTACTTTTTAAGACACGATGTCAGCACGTGGTTGGCTATTGTCGCTACACATATATTCTTTTCCGTGATCAATAAATTTGTTGCCTGATATCCGTTTTCAGTTTTTATGAATGTGGTTAAAAGTGGTCGCATTGTCAAGTTCTTCTGTAAGAATATGATGTGATAGTTTCAGCTGCCATTGTTTTTCCTTACATTTTATAATTTATTCATAATGCTCCAGAGTCTGTAAATAACCCGAATAACTTTTGCTATAGTTTGGAAAAAAGTGACATTTACTTAGAGGAAGTGTTTGATTAATTCAACTGTGAAAGGCATATTTCTTTTATTTCAGCTAAAAACCGTGAAACCAGGACGAAATCGTGGGCACCAAACTTGTGCTGCACTTATGATTTATCCAAACTCAATTCTTGTGAGCCTAGCAATCACAATACTAACAATTATTTTTCTATGGTTCCAGCAATAAAAAAGGTATGTTCAGGCAGAAAAAAATCAACATTTGTTTACCTTAACATACCATCTGTAATTTGACCTGTGCTTCATGGCGAAGGACTTCCTGAATCGCAGGCCAGTTTTTCTATTGACTCTAACGAAAGCAAAAGCGTTTCTTCAGACAGCAAAGAATAACTTTAAGATATGCAGCCTACTTGCCTAGCACAGACTCCTCGAATCACAAGATCATAGAAGGTGAACTCATTGACTTTAACATGGATCACGAACTTCCGAAAAACAAGGCAGAATTTTGGCATCCAGGAAACAATAGTAATTTTTTTACACCACCATATGAAAATGACAATATCTCGATTTCCCAATTGACCTAAGGATTCAAGTCTTTTAGATGCAATGACTATAAGCATATTCATAATCAGTGGCGACTTTTCATTGATGTTCAAAGACAAGTCTTAAAGCATTCATCTTAACTAATAGGAATAAACTGCCATCCATTCCTGTGCATTAGACACCATAAGAAAAGAATTTTATCCAAATATTTTTGAAAAAACTTTTGCTAAGCGTAGATTGCAAGAAGTATTAATGAAAAATTTGCTGGGATTTCAAGGTAAGTACAAATAATTATATTAGAATTTAAAACAGGTTATACCAAAGTTGGTGATTTGGGGGGAAATGTTGCAATGTTATAATGAAATATTCGAAGCTATGCCCTTTTCTGAGAAGGTATATTGCAACAATGTTTTCCAATATTGCAAGTTCACATACCCGAAAAGGGTTACTTTTGCGATAATGACACTATTGCGCTATTGACATTGTTGTAAATGCAGCAAATGGGTAAAGCATCTCTCCACTGAGTGGGATGCGCCTCTCAGGGACCTTCCTGAGATAGAAATTTTCAGTGTTGCAAAGCAATGTTGGAAGGTCATATACCTTCATGAAGGAGCTGGATTAATATTGCAAATCAATTTTGAAAATATTGTAAAGTGTTGCCTAAATTCTTTTGAGGGACCCCCAGCCAGCTTCTTGAGTTCAATGTTGCAAAGCATTGCTGCAAATAACGTACCTTCATAAGGATATTTGGGTCAATATTGAGAAACGATGCTGCAAATGTTGCGAAAGAGCATATTTCCACCCTACATTGAAGGAGCGTAGCTTCACTCGTGGTCATTGCTGTTCAACTTTACAGTGTTGCAAAACAATGCTCCAAGGTCACGTGTCTTCATGGATAATTTTGGTCAGTACTGCAAAGGAATGTTGCAATGCTGCTGGGGGATGTTGGCCTCTTGCAAACATTACAACAATGGCAACATTGCAAATGTTCCCTTCCACGTACCTTCAGTCCCTGGGACCAATATTGGAACATTGAAAAGCAGTAATATTAGGGTTACCCACTTTTATGGAGCAATTTGGGTCATGTTGCAAAAGCAACATTGTCAAATTTCAAGTTAGCGTAGTCTTCATTGTACCTCAGGTGGGAAGGCCGTAGTCCACCTCATGCTCAATCATTAACCCATTTTAAGAGATTAGTCCCATCGCTCTCACCTTCTTTCTTGTCGCTATATGGTTACATTTCATTATGACACCATTACTTAAAGTAATAATCACTCTCTCATTTCCTTTCTTAAGCCAATTTTAGCTACTTTTTCTCAGCTTCTATTCGCTACGCCTGACAATATGGTAAGGTTTATATCCCTCCTTTCATGTTCTTTAATGTTGTTATTTGACTACATTTCAAGACGGAACCCTCCCTTGAGTGGTTAATCACTCTCATGATGTCAACGTGTAATTTCTTTTAATTTGACCATATCCTTAATCTTGATTAACCTTGAAAAATCTTCTCTGATCTATACTGCCAAATGTTGCGTGTTTGCAGCATTCGACAACTTACGTATGTCCACAATGCCTTGAAATAACATTACGGAATTCTTTTTCCATGAAGTAATTACGTAAGTTATTCAGCTTCTATTTCATGTCTTACTTTTAGCTTTTTGAAGGATAGCTTATTTCTTAAACAAGTATTTTTATTTAATTTTTCTCATTACACCACGAATACACCTGTGACTGAAGTGGTTTCCCAGGATGTGGCCGTGGAACCAAAACACACCCGATGCAAACGCGTTCTCCAGAGCAAAAAGCGCTCATGCTCGTATTTGGAGTGAAGATCAATTAATACGTAAATAACAATAAGTTCTTATCGACTTTGAAGAAAAATAAAAGAAACTAAATATTATTTTATTGCATTTATTATATAATTTATTATATAATTACAAATTATTCACATCAAATTTATTGACAGGCCTGTTAAAAGATACATTTTTTAATCAAAATAATTGATAAAATAAATATTGCATAGGCCGTACAAAATTAAGTATTTAGGGGGTTGTTAGTTAACGTAACAATTTTCATTAAACAATGTTACAATTTTTTTTTTATATCCACAGGCATCGTCACAGGCACATGCGACATTGAGACAGGTTCACCCTTAATAGCACGAGAAATAGTATTTCAAAATATTCGTCCTTCCATATTTTATACCTTATTGACTACCTTATATATTTTATATTTAGAACGTGTTACATTGATCATAAATGATTTTTCACAAGGACTGATGGAGATAATTTTCGTTGTATAACCTTGCAGTATAAGTGATTCTATAATTTTTCTTTAATTTCATATCAAAGTTTGTGGCCACCTTATCCCTTTTTATAGATGCTCTAATCTGCATTCAGTGACAAGTTCGTTATCTTTGCCGCATGCAACACGTATTTATTGTTCATTAGGAGGTGATGGCAGAAACAGAGAAGAAGAAGATTGGGTTGTATTAGCAAAGAGCTTTCATTACGTTTTTAAAGTAATCCACCAGCGGTGCATACTTTCAAGATGCCACGGGTTATTTGTTTTGTATTTGTTATTAGTATGTAAACCAGGCAATGATTACTCGCTGAAGAATATATCTCAAATGACATGCTAATTTCAATTAGAATCAATAAATTTTGGAATTAAATGAGTTTTATATAGTTACAAACACGTGACGTCACAATGTTTTATTGTCGCGAGTTAAATATAATCATGCGTAAATGGGGCATGGACTTAACCTGACCTGTGTTTATGTCTGACATTTTTTACCACAGTCAAATGTTTTCACAAATAGAAAACATTAATTAAAAATTCATTAAATTTGCTTATTTATGAACTTAAGCTTTAGATTAATCTCGACTAATTTCACAATTTACCTCAGTTAGACTGAAAATACACAGACCTACCAAAACCACACTAAGATTATGTTTGTTAAATAGTTTTTTCATAACTATTAATACAAACCGTGAGTAAACGTAGTCAGAAGACCTGTTCATACACGAAAAATACCTACTAACCAGGTGATGCCTCAATAAAATAATATCATTTCGACCGAGCAAATACGCAAAAGAAGGTTTTGTTCCTTGGACGTTGTAATCTTTCAAATTAAAAATATTTTAAAGGAAAAATATTAATCTATTTAAAAAAATGTACATTTTAAAGAGAGAGAGAGAGACGAGAGACGAGAGAGAGGAGATCGAGAGAACGCAAGAAGAAGGAGGAAGACCTGAGAGAGAAGAGAGGAGAGCACAACTTCAAGATCTGCTGTTAATAGAATTTTATTTTCTAGAAATGTCGCGACATGAATACGCGTGACTTTCTGAGAACGTTGTCTAAAGTGAAGATTCTTTTTTTCCTATATATATTATATATTCACTACACATATAATACTATACTATGAGATATTATATATATATAATATTATAATACCTATTATATATATGTAATATATATAATACTATATATATAGATTATATTCCATACCTATACTTATAATAATATAAATACAATATATATATATACATATATAATATATAGTATATTAAAATAATATAATCATTGGAAGAGGCACTGAATTATGAGTGATTCGATGCCCAAACAAACTCATTTGATTCGCGCGCACTGAGAATGACTCAATGTGCTCAAACCATAAACACTGTTGAAAACACAGACTATTAAACCTCCTTTGTGCTGACATTTGCTTGGATGTCCACTTCTGTTTTCTTTATGAGAGGTCAACAGTATGCTTCTTTCACCTGAACGAATTTCATAAATGTTGATGTTATTGCTGGACTGCAAGTGTTTTCAGGTCACCTTGTTCCTACTCTATCAGCAGTTCTCATTTCCTGTATGTAGTACTTATCACCCTGAATCAGTTCTTTTAATAAGTTTTAGAGAAGCTAGTATTCAATTTTCCATGCTTTCATTTCTCTCACTTCTCCCATTCACAGTTATACTTTCCTATATCTTTTTTTCGACAACCCTGTTCTACTACTCTCCTTTTACTCTCTCTCTATGATGAGCACAACATTTCTGACCCTCTTAACACAGCTTCATCACTCTCCCTCTTTGGGAGTAGTTGTATCATCAATTCCTTTTACATAACTCTTCTTCACTCTTTTAACTATATTTTAGTTCGTCTCAATCTATTATTTATGGTCAGTCCTGATGTTACCATTTATTTAATATACTTCTTTTATTCTTCTACACTTTCAATGCTAGAGTATATCGAGACTCGCGACCCTTTTAATTGGTTTGAATCTGTATTACCTTTGCTGGTAGCAACCATGATTATCTTACTTCTTTTCCAAAGCAGGTTACATCAAAAAGTCCAACTCATTTTTCACTCTTTATCCAATAGCTCTTAACTTCAATTTTATTTAACATGTTTAAATGGTAATTATCACGAGTCTTTCTTTCATTTAATAATTTCTAGATATCTTTATCTCTCCTTATTTCCTTATTATTTCTTTTGTGTGTTGACACATCACACATTTCGATTCACCGTTATGTTTGTCTGACAGTTTTGAACGTTGCTCAGATATTTTCCATTATGATTTGCTTCCGTTTATCACTTATTATATTCTCAGTTTCAAATATTTCTAAAGATAATTTGAAATAATTCTTTATAGACACAATCTTTTTACATTTTTTATTAATACTATATATATATAGATATATTTTTGGCATGTGTAAATAATATGGGATATGATTTATATCTAGTATATATATGCATCTTTATATATATATATATATATAATATAATATACATACTATATTATACTAATTCCTAAGCAATTCATGGTACATCCTGAAGAGAGAGAGAGAGAGAGAGAGAGACGAAGAACGTATTGAGAGAGAGAAGAGAGAGAAGAGAGAGAGAAAGAGAGAGCTTGAGAAAACCATGCTCTGACGCCCAGTTGAAGAAAACTCAATCGCTGCTCAAGTGCGGCCAATCCCGCTTCGTTGTCACTTCAAGTGACCCACGGAAACATATCATACGATTGACACCTCCCAGCATTAGATATCCGATGACCTAATATTTTACGACCTTATACTCAGCCTTAATATACATAATATATAGCATATACTACTAATATATTGATAATATATTATAATTAATATAATATACTATATAATATACAATTATACATATATATATATAGTAATCACCATAAATAATTATTCTTCTTAACACTGGATACTGAAGGATACTCTCCCTTTTCCTTACCTATAAACAACAATAAACGAACTAATATATATTATATATATATATATACCGGTATATAGTTATATTATATATATTATATATTACGTATATTATTATACTATTAGTACTATTTTATTCAAAAATGCAGTTCTAAATATATTATAATTATATATTATAATTTATAAACTAAAATAAAATATATAAATATATATACTTTATAAAATATTATAATTAATAGCTACAATCAGCCTATGTCTATATATATATGTTATATATATCGCGCTAGCATACTACATATCTCAACTCCCACGCGATACCGCGCAGACTTAACTTAACTTACTAGCCTATATTATACTATATATTCTATTACCTATATATATTCTATATATATATACTAATAGTATTATCAAATAATATATATACCACTATTATCGACTTCTAATATCTAATATATAATATATATCTATATATCCCTACTTAATCATATATATATAATATACTAGTAACTACATATCTATAATTATTAACTTATCAGTATATAAATAATACCCCTAACCATCATACTTAATCGTTACCCACACTATATACTCATTATAGTAATTAACCTCATACTCCACCTTCATTAATATATTAATTATATATACTTATAAATTCATCTATGGGCCCTAACTAATATTATATAATCATATATATCATATCTTACTTACCCATCGTGCCAAGTATCCCAGAATTTTTTCGACGGCAATCGTGCGCCGCCGCACCTCGCATCCCGCCGCGGGGGCCCAAAAAAATTCGGCTTCTCCTATACGTCTATATTAGTACTAATACCTATATATATTATTATAACTTATAAATTATTATAGTTTCTACTATTCATATAATATATAGCACTACATTAGTAATAGTACTATAACTCTATACATACCCTATATTATTATCATATCTAGTCACTATATATATATAAGTGAAGGACCAAATATTAAATCCTAAGAAAAAATGGAAAAATTAACAATAACATGACTAATGTAAGGGAGAGTGTTG
>JABUQX010079694.1:0-2500 GCA_015478945.1 Trachelipus rathkii
ATATATATATATATATATTATTATTATTATTATTATTATTATTATTATTTTTATTATTATTATTATTATTATTATTATTATTATTATTATTATTATTATTATTATTATTATTATTATTATTATTATTATTATTATTGTACTAAATATTTAAAATTAGTAAAGCAAAATAATGCCTAATACAAATGCCTTTTTCCAAAAAAATCGAACTCAAAATTGCAAATTATTTCGTAAGATTTCACGGAAACTCTCGCAAAATTAAACCCGTCAAACAACTTACGTCTATAGCAACAAAGTACAGCATTTATTAAATTTTGTTATATATATATATATATATATATATATATATATATATATATATATATATATATATATATATATATATATATATATATATATATATATATAGAAATATATGGTAAATTTGTAGAAACTGTACTGTGACTACCGAGGTACCTAACCTAACCTAACCTAACCTAACCTAACCTAAATTAATTTTCATTATTATACCAGTTTGTGATCAGGAAACTTAGGAGGTTCTGGTTTTTACGCTATCCTTGACTGCTGCTTCACTATACAGTACAGTTTCTACAAATTTGCAATATATATATATATATATATATATATATATATATATATATATATATATATATATATATACATATATATAAAAATAATATATATATATATATATATATATATATATATATATATATATATATATATATATATATATATATATATATATATATATATATATATATATATAATTACAATTGTAGAGTCAGCTGTTTACTCAATAAATCTAAACAAATAAGAAACTTATTATAATTAACTTTTGCAATACTGTAATTAGGCCAGAAACAATTATTATTATTATTATTATTATTATTATTATTATTATTATTATTATTATTATTATTTTTTTTATTTTTTTTATTTTTTTTTTGAAAACGAGGAAGTGGTGTGAAGCTGCAAAAGTCAAAAATGAAAGGCATATTTTTTTCAATTAAAATTCAATTAGAGAGAGAGAACAAATAAAAAAAGCTAAAATCATACCTAATGTTTATATATATATATTTATTAAAATAAATTTTACAGTAATGGTACTTACTTCATTAAAAGTTTTGTAATATTTGAAAGTACCAAAAAATTTTTTTGGTTGCCATTTTTTTAAGAGGCTTGTTGTCATTGTTATTATTTTTTTAAAGGATGGAAATAGTTTAAAGCTAAAATTGAGAAATGTGTTTCGTATTTTGAAGTTAACTTGTAATTATTTTATTGACAAAATTTCGTCTCTGCTGTGCTAAAAATTCAAACTCAATTATACTGATTTTCAAGGGTGGGCATCAGCAATTTAAGTCCGCAAATAGCTATACCGCTAATAGCGGACTAAAAAAATTGCCGGAATAGCGATAATTTGAAAAAGTAGCGGAATTGCAGTTAGCGGAATGCCAGAATTTATAGTCCGCTATCGCAAAACTTTCAAAAACCAATTAAATTTCCGGGAAATTCAAGAATGTTCTTGAAATGCGAAGAAACTTCTAGATTCTTGAGTTGCCCCGAAGAACTTTATTTCCACCATGAGACAAATAAATCCATTATTCATTATAATGCTTGCAGACTGCAGAGCTGAACATGTTTTTTATTCCTGAATAAAAAATTAAGGTATGTAGTTTATTTAATATATTTTATTTTTTTTCTTTAATATTTTGTTGAAAAATGTTTTAATTGTGGTATTAAAATGTGTAAAAAGAAAATATTTTTTTTATTAATTCAGTTTTAGATACTTTAAAAAAATTGTCCTTGACAATGACATCTTTGTTTAAATTGAATTTTGGTTTTCAGTTAAACGGTCTTGAGACGTACTTTCATGAAATTAGAAATTTATAGTTTTATATATATATATATATATATATATATATATATATATATATATATATATATATATATATATATATATATATTATATATATATATATATATATATATATATATATATATATATATATATATATATATATATATATATATATATATATATATATATTGTACATAGAAAGATTTTTGACGCCGTCGCCTTGCTCAAGCTCGCATGGCAGCACCATGAGCCAGAGTGAGGGGGAGAAGGACCCCAGGCCTGGCACTTCCAGCCAAGGAAGACAGCCCGACATCAACGCCGCCGATTTTTCAGGTATATAGTGATTATCTTTTAGTGACTTTGCCAATTAGTAGTTAGCACTTTACTAACAAAGATTCACTTTTTTCAGCACTTTACAAGTTTCTATTGCGCCAGCAAGACCAAGGGGAAGATGAAGTGTAAGATATGCCTGAAAGAGTTCTGTTACTCCACCACATCCAACTACAACATCAAGTGCCACTATCAGAAGCTGCACCACAGTGAGTTGCCCAATTTGGTTGCTGCCCTGAGTGGTGGCTCTAAACGCGGCAGATACGCCTCTGGCGACAGGTAAATAAAATTTAAATAATTAATAAATCAGTT
>JABUQX010079694.1:12500-22500 GCA_015478945.1 Trachelipus rathkii
AGTATAAAAAATCATTGTTCTTTCATTGCTCTTCACACCAACAAAATCTAGTAGTAAATGATCTGAACACAACACCAGAAATCCGCAATACTGTGGGAACTATAAAGGACATTATTACTTTTTTTTTTTTGCGAGTCGGTCTTGAGAAGAAAATTAATGCCAAACATCCCAAGCATATGCCAGACCAGATGATCTGAACAGCACAAGTGCATCAGTGTGTTTAAGGAGTACTTTGTACGAATGATGCAAGCATTAGAAACCCTTTCCATTGAATTAAATACCGCCACAAGAAAAAGTGCTTTTCAGTTGCATTCAGCGGCATGTAAGTCGTCATTCATCATGGCTATGATATTGACCTCGAAGTACTCTGCGATGTTAGAGCCAGTTGTAAATGCTCTCCAATCTAAGACCTTGGATATCGTCAAAACCTCGCAGCACATTCAACATACTGTGGAAATGGTTAGGAGCCATCGAAAAGATGAAGAAAAAATCACCGATGAAGTGTTAAAAGAAGCTAATCAAAACGCCGGTAACTGGGACTTGATCTGAATATACCATGGATTGTTGGTAGGCAGCAGCACCGCAGCAACCATCCAGCAACAAATCTTACGGAGTTCTAGAGAAGATTCTTAATAACTCCGTATCTGGATTCTATAACCTCTTCTTTGGAATTACGGGTTTCTACTGAAAATACACCTGCTTATGCATTGACATATCTACATCCTTTCCACATGCTACTTAAAACAATCGATTTATTAAAGGAAAAGACAGCTTCATTTTATAGTTTTTACCACTAAGAAGGCATAGAAGAAGAGCTAGAACTTTGGTACAAAATTTGGAAGGACAAGAAACTGAGTAGTCGACGAAAAAGGCTTTGATGATACTACTTGCCCAGAAATGCACCACCAGTACAGTAGAACACTCTTTCAGTACTCTGCGAAGGATCAAGACTTGGCTACGAAGGACTATGGAAGACGACAGGTTAAACGGACTGGCTATGATGAGTGTACACAGAAAATTTGTGTTTGACAATTATGATTATTTTATTCAAACAGTAGTTGATAAATTTGCCTTGAACCCAAGGAAATTACTTTTTTAATTATATCAATTTTGCAACTGCTCTATATTGTGAATTTTCCATCATTGCATATTGTATTTGATATTCTATTGTTTTAATAAAATAATTTTTTTTAAATATTAATCATTTAATTATCCATACAAATGTTTCGAGTTTTGTCGTCTTTCTTTTATATATATATATATATATATATATATATATATATATATATATATATATATATATATATATATATATATATATATATATAGGTGTGTTTTGAGGGTGTTTCAGTAGGGGCAGCTGCCCCTAAAAAGTGTTTACTTTATAGAGTCTACCTATGAATTTTTTTGATCCAACGTCCAGTTCCGGGTGTCTGTTATAGTTTTAAGATATATATATATATATATTATATATATATATATATATATATATATATATATATATATATGTACATAGGGGGGGGGGGGGGGGCGGGCGCCCCCCCCCCCCCCCTAAAAGTGTTTACTCTTATAGAGTCTACCTGCGAATTTTTGTGATCCAACGTCCAGTTCCGGGTGTCCGTTAAGTAGTTTTAAGATATATATATATATATATATATATATATATATATATATATATATATATATATATATATATATATATATATATATATATATATATATATATATATATATATATATATATATATATATACGAGTATATGGTGAAGGCTAGTTGCAATCGTCATTTTCTCACATTTCTCTTGACGATACGAGGTCTTCTCACTCATTTTATATGCTCTTTTAATTTGCAGATAAGAACTGTGTTGTTATTTCATCTATGCATTTTTTAACGTTGATATGTATATATAAATTTTAGATTTTGTGTTAAGTCGGATTCTCAATTATTTTATTAAGTGTCTAAGGTTCAAAGTACCATTGAAATTATCACTTCGTGACGCCACTCTATAATTCAACATCGCCTCAGTTTAAAGTTATAGTTCAATTTCATCAGATCATGGATATTAGGAGATTCCTTGGTTTCGTACGTTTTACCTTAAATTTTATAATAAAATTTTGTGTATTTACTCATGAAAAGTAGGAATTTTGTAACACATGATCTTACTTGTCCATATGAGGTTAGATTCATTTTAAAAAAAAACTATTTTTCATTACAACACAGAAATTAGCTGTTTTCAACATAGTTTGCTATACTTTCAATTTTTTCTGTTAACATCTTTGAATGTTAGTAAAATTATTAGCATATGACCATATGTGACAGAGATTTACAGTAGTAGAACCATATATATATATATATATATATATATATATATATATATATATATATATATATATATATATATATATATATATATATATATATATATATATATATATATATATATATTATTTGCAGTAAATTTGAAAAGGAAGAACTTAGATAAAAATGGAAATGGTAGCGGTGAAAACGAAGAAAATACCAATAAGTCAACTAAGACTGCACAAGAGGCAATCCCTCCTACTTCGCAAATTTTGCATGATGAAGAACCCACACCCAGGCCCAGCACCTCGACGAGTCAAGATATGGGTCCAGATTTCGAGCTAGCGTTTCAGTAAAGACAGTCACGAAATGACATTGGTAGATACGTTGGACATTCATCTATGATTTCGACTGAGAAAAAGGAGAAAAAGAAACAGTTACTGAAAGGGTGTTGGATTCCACCTAAAACCTATATTTTTTGGAAGATGCTACAAACGTAAAGAGGAAATTCAATTATGAATGGTTGGAGACATATTCACCTTGGCTGACATACTCCAGGCGCCTAAAGGGAGCATTTGGCAAGTTTTGTAATTTATTTCCACCAAATTAAAGTTCGGTCAGAGGGCTCCTAGGCTCTTTAATAATAAGACCTTTCACCAAATATAAAGATGTTCATGCGGTTTGTCAGAGACACACTTACACAGAGGGCATAAAACTGTTGTTGAACCTGCAAGATAATTCCTACAGGACGTGCCGGTAGACATCCAAATTAACCAGCATTCTAAGAAAATCAAAGAAGAAAATAAAAAAATATTATCCTCAATAATTTCATGTGTGACATTTTCTGGTACGCACGATTTACAGCTTCGGGGTAAGCATCATGATGAGGGAGTGTTGCAAGATTTGTCCCGCTTACGAATATATGCCGGAGATCAGTCATTGAAAAACCATTTTGAAAAGGGGAAGAAAAATCCCACATACCAATCAGTTCAGATTCAGAATGAGATCATTTCTCTATGTGGTACTAATATAAAGGAAAGCATCGTTAATAAGGTAAAGGAAGCGTGCGCGTATAGCTTACTAGCAGATGAAACCGCTGATATTCTGGAAAGGAACAATTATCTATAGGGTTGCGCTATTTCGACAAAGAGTCCGATGAAGTCAAAAAGGAATTTATTGGCCTTGTAGAACTGAAAGCGCTTGACGCAAAAACCATTGTGAAAGTCATTGACGATTTTGTCACAACCGAAGAACTGGATCCCGAGAAATGCGTGGGCTTGGGTTTCGATGACTGTTCTACGATGTCTGGCAAAGAAGATGTCCAGGCAATATTGCTGAAAAAGTAAAAAAAATGCATTGTTCTTTCATTGCTCCTCACACAAACAAAATCTAGTAATAAATGATTTGAACACAATACCAAAAATCCGCAATACTGTAGGAACTATAAAGGACATTATTACGTTTTTTCGCGAGTCGGTCTTGAGAAGAAATTTAATGTCAAACATCCCAGGCCTATGCCAGACCAGATGGTCTGAACAACACAAGTGCATCAGAGTGTTTAAGGAGCACTTTGTACGAATGATGCAAGCATTAGAAATCCTTCCCATTGAACGAAATACCGCCACAAGAAAAGGCGCTTTTCAGTTGCATTCAGTGGCATGTAAGTCGTCATTTATCATGGATATGATATTGATCGCGGAGTACTCTGCGATGTTAAGCTAGTTACTGCTCTCCAATCCAAGACCTTGATATCGTCAAAACCTTCTCGCAGCACATTCAACATATTATGGAAATGGTTGAGCCATCGGAAAGATGAAGAAAAAAATCACCGATGATGTGTTAAAAGAAGTTAAAGAAGTTAATCAAACTGGGACTTGATCTGAACATACCACGGATTTTTGGTGGTAAGCAGCAGCACCGCAGCAACCATCCAGCAACAAATCCTAAAGGAGTTCTTGAGAAGATCCTTAAAACTCTGCATCTAGATTCTATAACCTCTTCTTTGGAATTACGGTTTTCTACTGAAAATACACCTGCTTATGCATTGACATATCTACATCCTTTCCACATGCTACTCAAACCAATCGATGAGTTAAAGGAAAAGACAGCTTCATTTTATAGTTTTTACTACTTAGAAGGCATAGAAGAAGAGCTAGGTACAATTACAAAATTTGAAGGACAAGAAACGAGTGGTAAGAAACTGTTGATCTTGTTGTTTCCCAAATCTTGAAGGAGGCTGAACCTTTCTTTCCGTCGGCGAAAAAGGCTTTGATGATACTACTCGCCCAGCTATGCACCACCAGTACAGTAGAACACTCTTTCAGTACTCTGCGAAGGATCAAGACTTGGCTGCGAAGTACTATGGAAGACGACAGGTAAACGGACTGGCTATTATGAGTATACACAGAAAATTAGTGTTCGACAATTATGATATTTTATTCAAACAGTAGTTGATAAATTTGCGGTGAACCCAAAAAAATTACTTTTTTAATAATATCTGCAACTGCTCTATATTGTGAATTTTCCATCATTGCAAAATGTATTTGATATTCTATTGTTTTAATAAAATAATTTTTTTAAAAAATATTAATCATTTAATTATCCATATAAATATTTATAGTTTTATGTCTTCTTTTCTTATATATATATATATATATATATATATATTTTTATATATATATATATATATATATATATATATATATATATATATATATATATATATATATATATATATATAATATAATATATATATATATATATATATATATATATATATATATATATCTATATATATATATATATATATATATATATATATATATATATATACATAAAAGCTCGGAAAAATTTAATAACATTTGCTTGAAGCTGACGACGCCCATGTATATATATATATATAAGCTCTAAAATTTTATGCTGCCCCTAGCTTGGAAGCTGGCGACGTCTATGATATATATATATATATATATATATTATAAAGATATATATATATTATATATATATATATATATATATATATATATATATTTTTTTATATATATATATATATATATATATATATATATATATATATATATATATATATATATATATATATAGTAACGACAGAAAGTAAAACCAAGGGAAAGTTATTTCATTATTTATCCCTTAAGAAATACTTAATACATACTCCTATTAATTTCTTTTTTATTTTTATTTTTTTAGCACACTGTTTTCAAACATGGAAATCGAAAAACGCACTTATAATTATTTGGCTGAAGGGCGAAAGCGAAGCATTAATACATGCTATAAAAAAAAAAAGCCGCCAACATATGCTTCTGTCTAAATTGAAGATGAAACCAACCAAGTAAAAAATAATAAAGTTGCCAGATTTTCCTATAGGTCAAAATATCCAAATTTTGGGGAGATTTCTGATAAATATTTTATAATTTTTTTTTAGTGTTATATTTGTTTTAAATTTTATAGCTTTAGTTATTGTTGTACTACCACGAAATAATTTTAGTTATTGTTTGCATTTATTGTTATTTTTTTTTATTTTGAATTATATCAAAAAGTGAGATCTGGAAACCCATTTACCTGTTCATTTCCACAACATAAAAGACATGCAGCAGAGAACAGACTTATCATAACATAAACGTTCAAGTAATCTCTCAATATATCAACCTTAACTTACTACATCAAAATGGTAAGAAATTTTATTTTAATTAATTGGATTAATATTAATAATATTAATATTAATAATATTAATATATTTTAATGAAATGTTGAACCTTATATTTCTGAACTTCATATTTTTTTCAGTTTTTGGATATTATTATTATTAGTTAATAGTACGATTATTATTATAAATTTTATTTTATTATTATAATTTTTTTTGGCATAGTTCGTTAGGAAAAGACGTTATTATTAAATTCCAATAGCAAAACAATTGCTTTTTCAATTTGTGAATATAAAAGTAATTAATTTTTTAGGACTATATTAGTGAACCATCTAAAAAAAAGATTAAAGAAATAATAAAATAAATAAATAAATAATAAAATAATAATAAATAATTAAATTTTATTTTTTTTCAGAACTTCAGAATTTTCGGTGTTTTCGTATTGTGCCTGATCGGGTCCGCTTTAGCAGACACAGACATATTATACGATGACACCCAACAGGTCGTCGATTATGAAGGTAGAACTTATCCTGACCCATATGCCCCACCATCCTACGCACCCCCACCTTCAAAAGGATATGGTAAAGGAGGCGTGGCATCAGGATCAAACGTTTTCAACTTGGGCGTAGCGAAGGGTTACGGGCCCCCAATCAAGGGATACCCCTCCCATTAAATAGGACTTGATGTATCATCACAAGGCAAATATTTTACTGATAATACTATCATTCAGAAATATTAGAACATTCGTTCCTATTAAACACATCAGGAAATTTTATTAATTATTATTATTATTATTATTATTATTATTATTATTATTATTATTATTATTATTATTATTATTATTATTATTTAGTAAAGCAGCATTTTTTATATAAATTTTCACTTCACTCCTTAAAATATTTAAAATAAAGAGAAAAAAAAGGTAAGATTGAGGAGAATGTATTGCTATCAATGATTTTTCGTGGGCAGATCTTTCAGACGTATCGGTATAATCCTCCTTAAGTAACTAGCCGCATATATATATATATATATATATATATATATTTATCAATACAAATATATATATATATATATATATATATATATATATATATATATATATATATATATATATATATATATATATATATATATATATATATATATATATATATATATATATATATATATATATATATATTATATTTTTTTTTATTTTTTTATATATACATATATATATATATATACAATACTACAATAAAGCGACAATCTTATGCTTCTGATTTTAGCTGTTTTGGTGATTGGAAATCAGAAAATGAAATTTGGACATAATTCCCAAAATTTTCATTTCATTTTGACTAAACAAAACGGAAAAGGAATCATTTGGCAAGCACTAAAACGTTTATTTCGAGCGTTTTTTCAGTGTCTGTATTACTTGCCTTTAATAAATACCGAAAATCTCGACTCAAATGTACAGCTAGCAATAATCTTTCGTCGAAATGACTTGAAACTCTCTCTCTCTCTCTCTCTCTCTCTCTCTCTCTCTCTCTCTCTCTCTCTCTCTCTCTCTCTCTCTCTCTCAAAAAGAATAATTTTTTGGCAGTTATTTCCTTGGATTAAAAAAAATGTTTAACTTCCTCATTTTTTCAAATCTATTTCGCAATACGAAAGAGACAGTTCTCCCCTGACCTAAATATTAATCACTCTTTTTATATATTCTTTTTAAAACCCGCCGAACTCAACACTCTTGGACGAGTGGTCGACCCCAAGAGTCGGCAGGACTCACCATGCGAAATCATTCCTTCTACAATTTGAGTCACAGAAGCGTCAACTATAGTCTGGAATTTTATTTAATAACTTAAATTAGGTACCCCAGCAATAATAAAAAGGAACCACAATAAAAATAACTTTATAATAAGCTATACAGTACCTACTACCTAATAGGGATTTGAAATATATTATACAAAACTGGATGCCATATTAGTTGAAAAAATATATAAAACTCCTTACGATAATAGCCAAATTATTAATCATATATATATATATATATATTATTATATTATATATATATATATATATATATATTATTATTATTATATATATATATATATATATATATATATATATATATATAGGAACTTTCGCTTTAAAAGGATGTTAACTGATATATATCGAACGAGCGATGTAATCGATTTTTTTTCGATTATTTCAAGACAAGGTTGCCAATAACAGTTTTTTTATTTTTTTAAACTAAAGGAATACCCAAGATTAAATCGCCAAGATGTCAGAGTCAGGGTCTCTCGGCCTCAGGGGGATCGACGGGGACTTCTGTCCCCTCTGTCCCACCGTCGGCTCGAGCCTTTAATAAAATAAATAAAAAAATTAAACAAAATTAACATATAAAAATTAATATGAAATAAAGCAACATGTGGCAACTTTTTTCTCTTCTTCTCTTTTTTTTAAGTTACACGTCACAGTGCATGGTTAGAGATTAGGGTTCAGCGATATTTCGATATGTAACATTTTTATGTAACATAGTTTAAAGGGAAGTGCCTATATATATATATATATATATATATATATATATATATATATATATATATATATATATATATATATATATATATATATATATATATATATATATATATATATATATATATATATATATATATATATATATAAAAGAGTAAAAAGACATCTTTTACAAAGAAAGTGAGCTCCTCTAATAGTAGACCCAATGAAATTTACCCCATAGGCAATTTATTGAAATAATAAAATTGCTTTTTTTTTATGTGACTAATATATATAGGCGTTTGCGTCTCTTTGCGTACATAATAATGATAATAATATGCGTTGTCTCATGCGCATGAGTGCCAGCAAGACAAATATTTTTAACCGGGCAAGGAAATTAGTTTCACTCATTATCCTTTAAATTTCTCGCAAGAAAACTGCAAATAGCAAAAATATATATATATATATATATATATATATATATATATATATAAATATATATATATATATATATATATATATATTTATATATATAAATATATATTATATATATATATATATATATATATATATATATATATATATATATATATATATATATATATATATATATATATATATATATATATATATATATATATATTGGACAGAGTACGATTGTTAAATCAAAAAGCATTTATTCAAGCGTTCAAGAAAGTTCTCCATGACTCAAGTGTAATTGTGTTCATTTACTTTTGGTTTGCTCAACTGGTAATGTCTGTAACAGGTTGGCACTAAAAAATCAAATGATTTAAATCAACTGATTTTACGTGATTGTTTTTTTTTTTTTTTTTTTTTTTTAAATCTTGTTTTTTTGATTTTTAGTCAAATTTTTTTCCTAAATTAATAATTATTCCTAGTTATCACCTGATTAAATGATAAATATATTTCATCTATATAATAAGTAAATTCATCAATGTAGTTTCAAAACATTTTTAATAAAGAAATAAATAAAATTAGATCACTCAGATATTATACAGTATATATATATATATTATATATATTATTATATATATATATATATATATATATATATATATATATATATATATATATATATATATATATATATATATATATATATATATATATATATATATATATATATATATATATATATATATATATATATATATATATAATTTAAATCTTAATTAAACTAATTAATAATTATATTTACTAAACTTATTATTAATTAGGTAATAATAAGGATTATTTACTAATTTTATAAACATAATAATTAAAAAAGCAATTTGTGCCTAAAAAATAAAAAAAATCTCCAACCCCGGTCTGTAACACCTTTCCTTCCTTTGCTCCACTACCTTGGATTCACTCTCAAGACCCGTGTGCCGTAATTCGTCGGCCTCTATCTGAACACCATTTATTTCTCTCCCCTTCTGATAGGTGTCATAAGGTGTGGCCTTTTTCGTTAGACGTCACACATAAATGGATAATATACTGCTACTCAATGGAAGCCCAATATAAAATATCCATTAAAGCCCAACCTA
>JABUQX010079694.1:32500-35000 GCA_015478945.1 Trachelipus rathkii
TATATATATATAATATATATATATATATAATACCTTTTTTTGCAACTAAAAATTACTTTTTCAAAAACGAAAATAATGATTTTTCAAAATATATAATATATATATATATATATATATATTTAAATTGGTAAAACTTAAGTTTCTTTCTGACCTTCCATTTCGATATATCGAATATATACGATATCGGAAGATTATCAATTATATATATATATTATATTATATATAATATATATATATATATATAATTAATATATATATATATAAATAATATATATATATATAATTATATATATATATATATTATATATATATATATATATAGTATATGAAATTCTGCTGTGTACCTACTCAAAACTTTAGCTAACCTAGCACTTAAAAGCCGTAACAGTACGACCTATCTAGCCGGATTGTCGTTGCGTAGACCCTAGACTAACCTAGATGGATTGTTGATAGGCGTAAGCTAGACTAGTGTACCGTAACAAACTTTATCATAACCTAGACTTAAAACGTACAGTGCGACCAATCTAGAACGATGTCGTTGGCGAGAGCCTAAGACCTAACGCTAGATTTGATTTGTCGTTGCCGTAAACCAAGAAATAACCTAGATAGTTTTGTCCTTTAAGTAAAAATTAATATATTTCGTTTAATTAAATAATCAACTCCACGGACTTATGGATAATTTCTTGCTATTAATTCCAGGAAATGTTCAAATCTCTCATCTTTTATGGATAGGTACTAGGTTTACAACCCTGGAAATGTTTCGTTATTTTCACATCTTTCCTTACAGTTTTTCACCAAAACCTTTATATCTATTATTTTACGAAAATGTTGCAATAATGCTAAAACTGTAAAATCATTTTCACATTTTCATTTTCACGAATAAATCTTTTAAATTCATATTGTTCACAAAAAAAGGAAGACAAAATATGTCGACCACACGGTTGAGGATCTAAAAATTTATGCGGGTTCGTATTTTTACATATATATATATATATATATATATATATATATATATATATATATATATATATATATATATATATATATATATATATATATATATATATATATATATATATATATTAAGCGTTCCAATAATGCTAATAATGAATACAAGCCACGTTAACCAATCTCGATTATTCCCTAATGGGTTTCCTCGATATTTCGATATTTCTAACTTAAATATCGATTTGAGGTCAGAAAGAATCTTAAGTTTATTCTTTAAATTTCTTTTTATTCTGACTAAAAATTCAATTTCTTTGAGTTGATTCTAGCAAAATATGATTTCAAAAGACACAATGTATCTAATGTTTTCTGAGATAAACGAGATCGTATTTTTAAAACAAAATTTCCTTAACATGAAAATACTCTCTCAGATTGAACACTCGTTTCTCTAAATTGTTAGTAAACTGATGAGAGTTTTTTCAAACGATCAGATAGCTTTCCTGCAGCTTCAATGAGTTTTATTTCGTTGCTTAAAGAAAAGGTTGAAGAAAGGATTCGTTTACAATTATTTATTTCTTGAAACTTCTTTGATGTATCTCTGAAGCATTGAATCACTATCTGTATCTGCAAATTCCGTATCTGAAATTTCATATTCAGCAATTTCTTCTTCTTGGTTTTCTGTCTTTTCATCTGATCGAAAATGTCTGTTGAAGGTTTTTTCAGTCAGTTTCTATGTTTCTGTTATTTGGCAACAAGAAGGGCTGTTCAGATTCAGAATCAGTTCTTTTCAAACACTCAGGATTTTCAAGATAACTTATTAACCCAATGACGTTCGTCAACCTACGTGAGGAGTGTCGTTCATGCAATACTTTCTTTAATTGTGTAGCCAACACTGAACTTGGATTTTCTTATTCTTTTGATATAAATTCATAGAATTTTAGACATTCAACAATGAAGAGCCTTCACAAGAGAATATGTTGATAATTGATGGAAAGAAAATTGCATTTGCGGGAGTCTTAAATAAACTATAATTTTTTGTTATAAAAACCGGTAATGGAAATTTCGGTAACGGTAATTTTTAGTATTTTCAGAAATCGGTAATTACCGATAAAAAAATTACCTAATTTCGAATCCAAGAACAAAGCCATATTAATGATTAGAGATAAGGGAATGATCATCAAAGTGATCAAGAAAATGAGAGTCGAGTATGGATTCAAAGTTCTTAGAGAGAATACAGGTAAGAGCTATAGCATAGACTCTCAAACCTATTTCGTCTACCGCCCACTTTCAAAATCAATTATTTTTCAGCGTCCCCCAATTTTTTTTACTTTACCAAAACTTAAAAACCACAATGATATACATATTTTATATATATATAATATATATATATTATATATATATATATATATATATATATATATATAATATATATATATATATATATATAATATATAATTATATATAATATATATATATATATATATTATATATAATATATATATTACGGTATCATATATATCTATATATATATAATATTTAAATAATATATATATAT
>JABUQX010079694.1:40000-53891 GCA_015478945.1 Trachelipus rathkii
CTTTCCCTAAATATGTACGAAAAGTGTGGCTTGTGGAAGTATTTTGAAAATTTATTGTATCGATGTGTCTGATTGTTCTGAATATTGAATATTAATTTATATAAACTTAATTTAAGTGGTATTTTAGCATTATATAAGAAAATGAATTGAAAATAATGCATAATGGAGTAAGTGTAAATTTTATATTAAAGAAAAAACGTTTTAAAACTTATCTATAAAACCACAGCTTTTAATTTTAAAAAAATGCATAGGCCTAAGAAATTACTCAATTGGAATGTGATTTAAAAATTAAGTATTTGGTTAAATATAATGTAAACAAGCTTTTTCATACAAATAAATAAGGTCGTATTATAATTATTAAAATATGTTTTCGATGTTTTCGTTATCTATATATACGTATACTATATATATATATTATATCTTAAGGGCGTGTTATAATAATATATATAGTATATATATAATATAATATAATATATATATATATATATATATATATTATATATATATATATAATATAATATATTAATAATATATTATAATTATATATGGTAAAAAGTTACTTAATGCCCACTACGGGAACGGGAACTCGGATCAAAAAAAAAATTTTCACAGGTACCCCTATGATACATAAATAGACGTTTTAGGGTCGAATGAAAAAAAAAAAAAAAAAAAAAAAAAAAAGAATCATATCTCAACTACAATAGCTACAGCGAAAAGGAATACATTTTTGGAATCCTGGTAAAATTTTAGTTAGGAAAAGTGTAATTAAAGAATACCCCCAAGTATCAAACCGCACCGATGGTAGGGTCGGGTCTCTCGGCCGTTCCGGGGAACTACGGGGTAGGACTATTTCCCCCCCTCCGGGGAGGGTCTCCGAAACCCCGCTCTTATTGGTATTTGGGTGTCGCGGGGGTTTCTCCGCCTCCCCTACGGGTTATGGAAAACGTCCCCCCGTGTTCCCCGTCGGCTCGAGCCCTCCTAGTGCCGTGTGATATACCTTTACAAATAATATATAATTTCGACCTTAACGAGGTAAGTAAAAAAAAAAAAAAAAAACAAAAAAAAAAAAAAATTCGATTTCGACCCTAAAACATCTATTTATTTATCATAGATGCTCTGTGAAAATTATTTTTTGATCCGAGCTCCCGTTTCGGTTTGGGCGTTAAGTAACTTTGTCCTATATATATATAATATTATATAATATAATATATATATATATATAATATATATATATATATAAATATATATTATATATTATATATAATATATATATATATAATATATGATATATATATATAACCTGCTACCCAAGGTATTCTTTCAGGTACGCCACTGATATATATATACTATAATATATATATAATATATATATATATATATAATATATTATAAATATAATATATATATATAATATATATTATATATATCTAATATATATAATAAATATATATATATATTAATATATATATATATATATATATATTATATAATATTATATATATATATATATATATATATATATATATATATATATATATATATATATATATAATATATATATATATTAATATATATAGGTAATATATATATTATAATAATATATATATATATATAATATATATATATATATTATATATATATATATATATAATATTATATAATAATATATATATATATAATATAATATATATATTATAATATTAATAAATATTATAATAATATATATATATATATATATTATAGTATATAATATATATTTATATATATATATATATATTAATATATAATATATATATATATATATATATATAATTATATATATAATATATAATATATTTATATATATTAGTAAGAGATGTTCTTAAACCAAGCCATTTTGAAAAGGCTATATATATATATATGATATATAAATATATATATATATATATATATATATATATATTTATATATATATAATATATATATAATAAAATATAGTATGATATATATATATAGGTCAGCATCCCGAAGAGGCCAGGCATGTAACTAAAAAAACTATAACAGCTACAAGAAAATAAATATCATTTTATTAATCAGGAGACATTTTTACCAATGAAATAAAAAAAAAAAAAAACAAAATAAGAAAAAATCAAATGAATTTTAATTGTAAAAAATGTAAGGAAAATTACGGTTTTTGAGAATACAGTATGCTCGATAAATAATGGAGTTTTTTTTTTGTTTTTTTTTAATATTAATTTCTCTAGCAATTTACAAAAATGAATTTCAGTGGTAAAGGACATGATTCAAAAGTTCGAAGTATTTTTAAATATTTTTAAAAATCACCATTTAGTTAAATATTGTTTAAAATGAAATATTCGAAAAGTACGAACACTTACAGAAAAACCAATTACAATATTTGGATTCAAGCGTAATAAGCATTATTACAAACTGTAAAAAAACAAACAAAAAAAAACATTTTTTTTTCATAAATTAAATATTCTCAAACAGTACGACACTTACAGAAAAACCAATTACGTATTTGATCAGCGTTTAAAGCTTATTACAAATATGTAAAAAAAAAAAATAATCAATAAATAAATTAGGGGGCTCGAGCCGACGGGGGACAGAGGGGGACGTTTTCCATACGCCGTAGGGGAGGGGCGGAGCGACCCCGCGACAGCCCAAATCACCAAAGAGCGGTGTCCGGAGACCCTCCCCGGGGGGGGAAATAGTCTTACTCTGTGTCGTTCCCTCCGCCGGAAGCGCCGAGAGACCCGACTCCTGCCATCTTTGCGTTTACCCGTTGGGTATCCTTTAGTTAAAAAAAAAAAAAATTTAAACGTGTACGCTTTTGATTCATGTCCGTTACCACTGAAATTCATTGTTGGTACCATATTAAAAATTATATAAAAAACAAAAAAATCAAAACTGACCCAAGTGCATAAACAGAAAAGGTCTATATATATATATATATATATAATATATATTATATATTATATATATTATATTATATATATAATATTATATATATTATATATATATATATATATATATATATAATATATACCTTCAGTTTCAGTATTTTTCGATAGATGAAATTTTCTTCAGCAGTTCTGGAGACGATTTAATTAAATTGTAGAACTCCATATACATGTCTGATGAAAAACCTTAAATTTTTAATTTTTTTAGTAATTAATATTAGTAATATTATATATATATATTAATTATTATATATATATATATATATATATATATATATATATATATATATATATATATATATATTATAGTATTATATTATATATATATATATATATATATATAATATTATATATATATATATATATATGTATTTCTATATGGATCTATTTTTTATTCTTGGGGGTACGCCATTAAAAAAAGATTGGGAGCTACTGGCTATAGACAATCACAATCATCTTACTAAGACTTCACAGACAAAATAAATGGCTGAATGGTGTCCCTTGTTAGCCCCTAGAAATGAATTTTTCAGCCTTGCCTTCCTGTTAGACATTTGAAATAATCACATCTCACTACACATGTCAACAGATAACTCATTTGAAATAATCACATCTCACTACACATGTCAACAGATAACTAATCGAACTTTAAGAGTAATTTTCACGTTTCATACATACAACGACAATATTATCTTCAAATTCCAAAAAGAACGTCTACATAGATTTTTGTAGCTTCACCAATGGTTTAATAAAGGAAATGAAATATAAATAAAGTTCGATCATAGTATAAATATTACGATGGCTTGATTTTTTTTTTTACACCATTAATATATTAAATTCTTTCACTTGGAGAAACTTTAAGACACTTTTGAATCACAGCTTAACTATATCGACACAAAAAATTTTAAAGCTCGCAAAATTTCATAATTATAACATTTGTTTATAGAAATATAATAATAATAATAATAAAAAAACACAGTTTCATGAAACTTACGTGAAAGGTTTAAAATGAGCTGAAAAGAAAGAAACACGTAAAAAAAAGAACAAGGAATGAGCCTGAAAAAAGCTATGAAGTCTTCAAATTTAATATTTACAACATGTAAAATTAATCTTACCGGCCCATACTTCTTTCTTTAAACTTTATTTTTAGATTTATCATTGAGTTGAAGCAATATTGTATTATTTTACCAACAATACGGGTTAGGAGTAAGTGGGCGGAGTACCCCGTAAAAAATGTTCGTGTTCCAAGCATTTATATTCTAGGGTTCTGATGAATTTTATTAACTTTTTTCCTTTTTTCTAATTAACATTTCTAGCCAAAAAAAAAGTAATTTTAATTAATATTGTGTGATTGCGTTAGTTTTTTTGAGGGGGACGGGAGGTCTCCAATAGTTTTCATCTCTCTCTCTCTCTCTCTCTCTCTCTCTCTCTCTCTCTCTCTCTCTCTCTCTCTGATGGGTTTCATCTTTCTCTTTCTTCAAGGATTTTCATCTTCTTTCTTCCTCTCTTCTTTCTTCTTCTTTCTTCTTCTTCTTCTTTCTTCTTCTTCTCTCTTCTCTCTCTCTCTCTCTCTCTCTCTCTCTCTTAGTCGAGTATCTGCTCTTTTAAGGAGATCTTGCGCGACTCGTTTATCCAACCAGTCTCATCATCATTCCTCTGCCCAACTCTCTAACCCTAATACTTAACCGCTATTCTCATTCTTTCATGAACTCTAATGGTTAGGTCTGTGACACACTTCCTTCCTTTATCTATTTTCCCAACTTCCTTTGGCTTCATACTTTCAAACTCCGTGTATCGGGGCATGTTGCCCTTTGATTTAGCCTTGGATTCTGGTCGTCCAAACTCCCGGAATGCTTGATGTACAATGCAACTTTCGAAGCTATGGTGAGAGTTTTTATATTTGTCGATATAAATACATATCCAGATTTATATATCTATAGATATTTATATATATGAGTATATATATATATATATATATAATGTTAGTTAAGTTATGTTAGGGTAGAGTAGGAGAGGAGAGGAGAGGAGAGGTAGAGAGAGAGAGAGAGAGAGAGAGAGAGAGAGAGAGAGAGAGAGAGAGAGAGAGAGATGAAAACCAATGAAGAGAGAGAGTAGAGAGAGAGAGAGTATATATAGAGAGAGAGAGAGTATATAGAGAGATAGAGGAGAGAGAGAGAGAGAGAGAGAGAGAGAGAGAGAGTATCATTGTGTAGGTGAGCTAACCGCTCAACCCAATCTCTATTACAGAAAATGAGCGCTACTGCCGCCACAAGGAGAGAACACATAATTAATAAAATCATTACAATTCATTATTATCATAATTATCATATAATCGTTTCAACAATATACTACAAATAATTACCTTATAATAAGAAAGATAAAGAATATATATATATATAGAGGAGAGAGGTATATATATATATATATATATATGGTAGGTAGTATATATATATATATATGTATATATATATGGTATATGGAAGAGAGAGCAGAGAGATATATATATATATATATATTATTAATGTTGAGCGTAATGAGAGGCGAAAAAGGCTTTAGACTCCAGGGTGCCGGGGCCCAATGATAGCTAACTTCGGTCATATGTCGGAATCTATATTCGAGGGCAAGGGATGCACTGAAGACTGATGGAGCATTAAACGTTTGTAATAAAATCACTGATGCTCACAGAATAAGTTTTTATAAGAATTGGCGAATTGTTTGTAATGAAAACAGGTTATTTTGGACGATATAAAGGAGCGGTTCCAGAAAGCTTGTTCGAGGCGATATATATGGACGCGATATTTGGACCAATAAACAGCGGATGTGGTCACGGACAGGCCTATCCACAATATTCAAATAGAAGCAAAGAACGGAAGGTAAATATGTCCCTTCTAATGAGTGAGCGAGGGATTAAGGCGAAAAGCGAACCACTGGACGTAATGTTCGTCCATAACGCGATGTTGGACGAGGTGAACAAGACGGTAAGGTTGCAGTCGGAATCGGTTCTGGATTCGGGGGAGGAATCGGTGTAGGAACAGGAGACAGAGGTGTCTGCATCGGAACAGGAGGCGGAGATGTCGTAGCGCGGGGCGCTAAAGTAGCTGGCGAAGTAGTGACAATAGCTGAGGGAGTTGGCAAAGGGTCAGGTTCGGTTGGAGAACAAGTTGATGTAAAAGGCAGAATGGGCATAAAGTCGATATTATCTTGCGAAGTAGAGGTAGATGGAGGGTGCCGAAGGTGGAGGAGGAGTGGTGGAAGAAGCGGGATCATGTTCGAAATAAGCCGGTTTGATCCTATCAACGGAGATATTTTCTGCTTTGCTCCCCTTCTGTAATGTGAAGAACTTTCGATAGCGCTTTAAGACGAGGAAAGGGCCGTCATAGCGGGCTTGCAAGGGGCTACGGTGTGAGTCATGCCGAATTAATACATGAGAGCAAGTCTCCAAATCCGCAGGCATGTAGGTTGGACGGGGAGGGTGGCGTGGCAAAGACGGCTTCCATGCCTCAGTACATTGACGAAGGCGAGCCAGGAAGGTGTGCTGGTTCGTAGTGTTTGGAGAGGGAAGTATAAACTCACCAGGTATTCGGATGGTGGAGCCATAGACGAGCTCAGCAGTTGAGCATTTGAGGTCTTCTTTGTACGAAGTTCTGATACCGAGTAGGACAAGAGGAAGAGTTTCGGACCAATTTTCCGGTGTTCCATGGGCCATAAGAGAAGCTTTTAGCTGCCGGTGATAACGTTCCACCATACCTTGAGCTTGCGGGTGGTAGCTGCAAGAGCGAAGACGCTTAGAGCCGATTAGAGTCATAAGGTCCTTCCAGAGGTGAGACTCAAACTGCCTACCCTGGTCCGTGGACACGGTCGACGGAGTGCCAAACCTGGCTATCCAGTTGTACAAAAATGCCTGAGCAATTGTCTCGCTAGAAGTATCACGCAAGGGAATGGCTTCTGCCCATCGAGTGTATCGGTCTATGCACGTTAAAATGTGTGTGAAACCATTTGAGGGTGGTAAAGGGCCGACTAAATCAACGTGCACCTGGTCAAAGCGTTCACCAGGGGGAAGAAATTGCTGAAGAGGTGCGACAGTGTGCCTGTACTTTGGATTTTTGACAGTTGAGACACTGCGTTGTCCACTGTTTAACATCCTTTAGTAAGGACGGCCAAACGAAATGCTTACCTATCTTGACTTGACTACCTTTTACCCCTGGGTGCGACACGTCGTGAATGGTGTGAAAAACCTTTCTACGCATGGGGGTTGGTACTACTGGACGAGGATGTGCGGAAGAGACGTCGCATAACAAAGGGGGAAAACCAAAAATTTCTACAGTTTGAATGTCGTAAGAAGAAGCACTAGGAAAAACAATCTCTTCGAGTTGCTGCAGACGAGCCATTTCGACGAAATCAATGTCAGGTAAAGGAGAGATAGCGTTAATTCGGGAAAGAGCATCGGCAGGAATGTTGTCTTTTCCTTTTATATGGCGGATATCAGTTGTGAATTGGGCAATGAATTCAAGGTGGCGGGCTTCACGTGGAAGCTGTAATGGCATGCGTGATGGGTAAATGATCAGTTACAACATGGAATTCCCGACCTTCTATGAAGTAACGGAAGTGCTTAATAGCTAAATAAATTGCGAGAAGTTCCCTTCCAAATGCGCTATACCTTGTTTCAGGCGGCTGGAACTTTTTAGAAAAGAAAGCTAATGGACGCCATTCGTTATCATGCAGCACAGCTCCAGCTGCAAAGTCTGAAGCGTCTGTGTTGATTCTAGTCGGAGCTGTGTCGGATGGAAATATAAGTAACACGGAAGAGGCAAGGGCTTCCTTGATGGCGGTGAAGGCAGTAGTTGCTTCGTCGTTCCAATCTACAGTGACAGAAGCAGCAGAACCTTTACGTGGATGCTTAAGAAGTGCGTGGAGCGGAAGGAGAATTTTCGCAGCGGACGGTATGAAACGATGGTAGAAGTTTACCATCCCTAAAAAACGACGGAGTTGACGCTGTTTTACAGGCTTCGGAAAATCACGAATGGCTGCCACACGATCCTCAAGAGGACGTATACCTTCGGCAGAGATAGTGTGTCCGAGAAAGGTTAGGGATGAAACTCCGAATTCACATTTGGAAGAATTGACACATAGACCAAATTCACTTAGTCTGGTAAAAACTTGCCTGAGATGTGAAGTATGTTCTTCCGGAGAAGCACTGGCAATCAATAAGTCGTCTATGTAGGCGAAAACGAAAGGTAAACCGCGTAATACTGAGTCTAAAAGACGTTGGAAAGATTGACTAGCGTTTCGTAAACCGAATGGCGTTCGAAGAAATTCGTAAAGGCCGAAAGGAGTGATAATGGCAGTCTTATGAATGTCGTCCGGGGTGACGGGGATTTAAAAAGGCGCTGATTAAGTCAATTTTTGAGAAGATAGTACAACCAGAGAGGTGGGATGTGAAATCCTGTAGATGAGGTACATTATAGCGGTCCGGACGGGTGATTGCATTTAGGCAGCGATAATCGCCAGTCGGGCGGTAATCCCCATTTGGTTTGAGTACCATATGTAAGGGCGAGGCATAGTCAGACTTTGAAGGTCGGATGATACCCTTCTCTAAGAGAGATTCGAACTCTAGCTTTGCTGCTTTGAGCTTATCTGGTGCAAGACGTCGAGCGTGAGAGAATGGAGGTCTGCCGTAAGTTTCAATGTGATGAACGACATTGTGTTTCACAGGAGGAAATTTGGAGACCGGAGAGAGAAGCTCTGGAAAGTCGGTAATTAATAGTGATTCAAAAACATTATTAGTTGGAGAGAGATGTATGCCACTGATGGATGCGGAAGCACGAATACAGGCAGATGAGAAATGTGTCTCAAAATCAATGATGCGGTTGTGATTCATGTCTACAAGAAGGTTAAAGACAGAAAATCGGCACCTAATATTGGTAATGTGACGTCGGCTATCGTGAAGTCCCATATAAAATCACGACGGAACGAGAGCGTTAAATGGAGTCGTTTGGTACCATAAGTGTTAATGGTTGTGCCATTGGCAGGATGGTTCTGGAGCATGAGTTTTCCCGAGGATGGAACGTGGCACCGCGGAAATGGTACTGCCGCTATCTACGAGAAAAGATAGTTTGGTGGATGGATCGTAGACACAAAGCAAGTTGGACGCATTAGAAACCACCCCAAGCGAATTTACGGAGCGGTGTTTAAGTTTAAATTCCCGAATGTACAAGGCTTAAGACATGACCGAGTTTGGTCTCCGAAACGCTGATGATTTCTACAAATACCCTGCTGGTTATGTGAGGGAAATTGAACCAAAGCCTGAGAATCAACAGGAGAAGAGGCGAATTGACGCGAAGGAGTAGGTGAGCGACGGTACGAACGTCGTTGCATAGTTGGAGAGCGAGAATTATGACCATAATTGTAAGCAGAATAAGTATTTGATGCATTGGGAGGGGGCTGAGGGTATGAAGGGGGTTGCGAATAAGGATGAGGAGAGGACTGAGGATACTGTTGTTGAGGATAAGGATATTGTTGTTGAGGATAAGGATATTGTTGTTGAGGATAAGGAGGGGAAGGAGGAGGGGAGGAAGGAGCAGTGTAACGCGTTTCTAAAGCTCGTAATCTAGTGGTTAAATCCATGATGGTGTTCTGCAACACCTGTAGTTGTGACATGATATAAGCATTTTCAGTGGGCGGCGGTGGGTGCCTAATGGCATTGACTGACTCATTTACATGCGAAAAAGACGCTGGTGGTAAGTTATTATTGTCGGTGGAGACTGTGATGTGCGAGACTTGTGATGGTATGTCTGCTGTCGTAAGAGGTTTCGCTTTACAAATTCTATCTGCATAAGTAGCGAGTTCTTGTAGTGAACAATTAGGATCGACGGTGGCTAAGCGCAATTGCATCTCTGCAGGGAGTTTCTGTAGGAAGAGATGGCGAACAATATGTATACAATTACCTACGGGAGGACCGTCAAGGAGATTTAGCATATCTGATAGCAGTACTGAAGGCAGACGGTCTCCAAGAGAGCCACCAGTCAAAAGTTTTTTTACTTTTTCGGCATCGGTTTCCCCCAGCCGGTTTAAAAGTTCGGATTTCAGTTGGCTGTAGGGCTGGTTGTGGGAATGTAAGGAGGGTAAAACATCCTTTAGGCGCTGTAAAATAGGAACAGGCAAGATATTTAAAAGAGCTCTGAAGCGTGTAAGCTCATTGGTGGATTCCAGCTGGAGCTCAAGTAAGGTAAAGGTCAAATCGAGATCGTTGGTGACAAATTTGCCAGTGTAAACGTTAGATGTCTCCCTGTCTGAAGCAGGCTGTTGGGAAATAACATTCATATTTTCAGTATTTGCAGCGTCAGGAGGGGACATGTTTTGTAATTTTAATAAATGCGATTGTAAAAAAAATTTTGAAAACAATATTACGAAACAAAAAATAATATGCTTAAGATGCGATTTGCACACGCTAAATATGATATAAAATGTGGTCAGAGACCAAATAATAGACTAAATACTACAAAAAGGTATACAATGGATGACAAAAATATATGCTAGGCCGCTTTTATGGGCCGAAATGATTTAAAAATAAATAATTGAAATTGGTAATTGGGCCAGAAATGGGCCTGAAAATATTTCAAAAAAAAAAATTTTTTTTAAATTTGTTCAGTAAAATAAATTAATAATTTTTTTTTAATATTATGGAATTAAGCTTCTAGATGTGGATCCGTGTGTGTCCTTTGTTGTAGAGATGCCGGGATAGACGACGGCACAATTCCAGGGGCCTCACAACGAAAGGTCACCAATATTACGTTGAGCGTAATGAGAGAAGGCTGGGTAATGATACGAACTTCGGTCATCGTTTTAGTTGTCATATGTCGGAATCTAGTAGCATTCGAGGGCAAGGGATGCACTGAAGACTGATGGAGCATTAAACGTTTGTAATAAAATCACTGATGCTCACAGAATAAGTTTTTATAAGAATTGGCGAATTGTTTGTAATGAAAACAGGTTATTTTGGACGATATAGAGGAGCGGTTCCAGAAAGCTTGTTCGAGGCGATAAGATGGCGGGATCGATTTTGACCAATAGCAAACAAGGATGTGGTCACGTGACAGGCCGGTCCACAATATTCAAATAGGAAGAAGAACGGAAGGTAATAATATATATATATATATATATATATATATATATATATATATATATATATATATATATATATATATATATATATATATATATATATATATATATATATATATATATATATATATATATATATATATCAGGGAGATTCACACACTCTGTGCTCGGGCTTAGCGCGAGTTATCTTTATAGAAACGATCGATTTTCTTCAAATTTCATAGTTACTATGTGTGTAAATTCCTTATTTTTACTGAAAGAATTACATATTGAAGGAATAATAGATTATAAATAGTGAAAAGATTATTTAAAATGTACACAAAATGTGCAAATATTTGATGCTACTTACCAGAATATGACATATTTCTTTTCAAACATTTATTAACGTGACGGCTCTCATGCTTATCCGAAAGAGCGGAGAGAAAATTTGAAGACAGTGTACAATACATATTCGTGAATTTAATTTTTTTACAAGTTGTTTTTTTTCCTACCTAGGAATCTAATAAAACACTCGTTTTATTTAAAAAAAAATTAAAATAAACATTTATTTGTTCTTAATGCACATTTCAGATACCAAAAATTAATATTTAAATTCTAATACTTCAATAAAAAAACTAACTTGAAATACTATAGTTAATCATAGAATTTAATTTTGAATGAAAGAAAACTTTTTTAATTAGCAATAACTAGTGAATAATGGGAATATATATATATATATATATATATATATAAGAGAGAGGAGAGGTATGTATGTATATATATATATATATTATTATCTATATATATAAAAACATATATATATTATTATTATATATATATATATATATACATATATTATTCATATATATATATATATATATATATATATATATATATATAGAGATACATGAGCCAGAGTAGTAAAAATTTTTTTTTGTTTATTCTGGTTTTTTTTTTTTTTTTTTTTACAGTTGTCACCACTCACTCACGGGCAGAGCCCTTTTTCAGGGAGGGGGGTGTTGCACGTTAAAATTTCATCCTAGCTTAAATTACGCAGATGAGCAGACCCAGGGTCTTAAAGTGAGGGAGATTAAATTCAGCAGGAAAACACAGGAAGAAGAGAATTCACAGAACAGAGGTGGCGAAAGAAGGAAGCACTGCAGCGAACTAGCCTGAGTTACCAATTTCAGCACAAAACTCGTGCGCAGACACAGCACCCTTGTGCTACGAGGGTCGTAAAGGCGGTGGTACGCGAGTGGCAAGCTCCTCGCTGACACCTGCCCCTGCGGTACCTATAGAAAAGATAAAGTACCAACATCTGCGCCACAAAGATAGAGGGTCATGAACTGGAAAGTACAGAACAGTTTATAAGTCTTTGGCCTTTGACTCGACCCTGTCCAAAAGCCGGTGAAACCAGAGCCCCCCCAGCATGTGTGAAGCATACTCCATACAAGGGCGGATGAGACCCTTGTAGCTGGGTGCAACTGAGAAGAGGAAAATCTCACAGTCTAAACAGAACTCCCAGTATCTTTGAGGCCGCCCTAGCAACTGTTATGATGTGAGGTTTATAGACATTTTTTGTTTGGCGTTAAGCCAAATATAAGCCGTATTGTTAACAGGGAGAGACGAGAGCCAGTCGAAAGAGATAGGAAACTTAAAGGTGTTTTTAGAGAGGGAGATTTGTAGAAGTTGAGTTTTTAAAGAATTGAATTTCACAAGGTTGAGTTTTTAAAGAATTGGAAATTCTATCCAGATCAGCGAGAATAGAATCGGAAAGATTAAGACGAGAGGCAATTCTAGAAGTAAAAGAGGGAGCAGAATTGAAATGAGTTGAAGAATGAAGGGTCGAGTCATCGGCATATGAGTGGATAGAGTTAGATGTGCAGGTGAGAAGATCATTAATGAAAAGTAAGAATAAAGTAGGAGATAAGACAGAACCCTGAGGAACACCACTATTGACAGAAAAAGAAGAAGTCGCTCCATCAACCACAGCCGATATTGAGCGACTTGAAAGAAAGCTAGACATAAGTAAGCAAAGAGAAGGAGGAACCCAAAGGAGGGGGAGCTTGGAGAGCAGTGACGCGTGCCATACCCGGTCAAATGCTTGATATGTCAAGCGCCACCACGCAGGTCTCCCCGTAGTTCCTAAGGGCGGAAAAACCATAAATCGGTTAAATAGGAAAGTATATCACCAGTAGACCTCGAACGCCGAAAGCCGTACTGGCGATCGGAAAGAAGAGAATGAGATTTCAGATGGTCTAAGAAGTGAGAGTTAAGAAGGGTTTCAAAGATCTTAGATAGAATACAAATGAGAGCTATAGGGCTATAGTTAGGGCTCAGAGCGGCTTCCTTTTTTTTCGAATAGGTTGAATATGCATAGTTTCCAACACTGAGTGGAAAGTGTTAGTATTGGAGACATAGAGAAGTTGAACGAGGAAGGCCAGCTCGGAAGCACACTCCTCAAAACTCGGGGAATGCCGTCTGGGCCACCTGCCTTCCTAACATTCATAGATTTCAGGACATGCACCCGATCAAATGAAATCACAGGCAAAGACATAGAACACCTGAGGAGAAGGTGGAGGAGGAGGAATGCCAGAATCGTCCAGGGTTGAGTTAGAGGAAAATAGGAGGCCGAAGAGATTGGCCTTTTCAGTTGGAGAGTTAGCAACAGAGCCATCAGATCGAATAAGAGGAGGAAAGGCAGATTTACAGAAGTTGTTATATATATATTTACAAGAGGCCAGAAAGTGAAGTGGCGCACGAAAAACGCGAAAGTGTTTCACGATAAATGCGAAAACGGTTAAACACCTGTACCTCCATCTGAACGAAGTACG
>JABUQX010079695.1:0-5000 GCA_015478945.1 Trachelipus rathkii
CAGAGAGAGATATATATATATTATATATATATATATATAAAACTTCTATATATATATATATATATATATATATATATATATATATATATATATATTATATATTTATATAAAAAAATATATTATATATATAACAATATAAATATATAAATTATATATATATGATATATATATATATATATATATATATATATATATATATATATATATATATATATATATATATTGTAACACCAGGTAACTTACTTTGAATGAATTGAATACTAAGAGTCGGCCAGGCCCCCAGTGGTGAAACACATGGATACTAAATTTACGCCACTCTGGGATAGTAATATTCTGATCATAAAGATTATCCTGGATCTGAATGATCCTTAAATAAACTCGCATAAAAAATGCTGACAACAAAATCCTATGTGATCAAAATACGACTACCACACTGCGAGGGGTTCAATAGCACTGGCCAACAAAGATTTTGCGGCAATACATTTGAAGGTCATTTTATAGGTAACTTGTTGCCCTGATTCCGAATATGACCTCCGTTTTCCTAGATTGGCTCTAGTTTTTGAGATACAGGGTGGTCACAAAAATACATTAATAACAACAATTTATGTTAGGTTGTAACGTAATTCACAAAAAAAAAACACGAAAGATATCTATCAAATTGTTAATGAGTGAGTACATAAAATTCTAAAGGTCAAAACATTCAATTCAGTACAATGAAATCACAATTAATGCATTACAAATCGCTGTCTATATGATTGTCTTCTGTGTGCAGAATGTGGACAATCACGTTGAAGGCTCCAACAATAGTCTGCCATCATGTGTGTATCCATCTTCCTTGTAGTCTTTCTTCCATTCACCTTGATACTGATTTAAACCTCTCCCTTGTTCCTCACTAATAACATCTAGATTTATCCGGAAACCGTCAAGTGACTATGTAAAGATAATGAAGCTTTAATGCTCATATTAGCATCAAATTTTTGAAGTCTGAAAGCATTTTCTGTACTAGTTCTACATAATATTTGGCAGATTTATGGTTGCCCAAAAAGTTTTGAACAACCAAGACAAAACTTTCCAGGCAGATGCTTCAATATTAGTCATGGAATTTATGAAATTGTCATCCTTGATGATTTGGCGAATTTGAGGGCCGCTAAAGATTCCAGCTTTGAGTTTCTCCATAACTCAACCCTGGAAAAAATCTGCAAATTTATTTGAAACATTCAACATCTTTGTCTAGGGCCCTAACAAATGTGCTTCATCGTCCTAGTTTTTAATGTGGAGTGGGGTGGGAAAAATAAATTTTTCCCCTGTCATAACCAGTGGTTCGTTATGATATTTGATGCACCTACAGTCATATTTTTCCTAGCAGGCCATACAACCTTTTCTCCAGTGGTCTTTTTTAGCCCTACTATCCCACAAGCATATGAAAAAAGGGTACTTAGTATATCCGCTTTGCTGCCCAAGAAAGATGTTGACCATCTTCAAATCAAAGCATATAGACCACTGGTGTTCATTATATCTAAGCTAATACAGAAACATTCATCTATAATTTATATCCTCTTTTCATTTGTTTGAGTGACCTATTGGAATCGATGCATAAGTATTGCCATTGTTACATAAAACACACTTCAAGCTTCTCGTTGAACTATCCATTAACAATCGCCAATCTTCTGGTCGGTATTTAGGTAACCCCATTTGGAGTAGGAGTCCAGGGATGTTCCTACAGTTACTAGGGTCTTCTTCTTCAAATCCATTAGGTAGATGTTCCTGTTTATAAAGCTTATCCTGCCATATTCTTTATATTAAATCACAACAGATACAAGTTTCTTTTTCACCTTAATTATTTGGTAATATCTTGCTTGGAAGAGCCTTTAAACTCTTCGGTACTAAATCATTTGGAATCATCCTTCCTGAGAGAACTGTTGCTGTGTAGAAGTACTTACTTTCTTCAAATTCACTACCACTATCTGCACGTGTGGACACAAATTCTGGATATCTTCTTCATCAGCAATGCTAGGTCTGGGGAGTGTAGTGAACACTGGGGTGGGGACATCGTCGCAGTGTGGTACAGGTCGCCTTGCTTATTCCAAATTTCGGATACTCAAATTTACGTTTCTTTGTAACGATTGATACCTTTCACATTAACCAATCAAAAATAAGCAGTCACTGTGGTGATTCTTTTGGCTCCCGCCATACCCATAGGCACACCAAATTTAAACCTTTTCTTTCGTCCATTTTCCACTGACGTAGATTTTCGACACACGTTTTACAGACCATATGGGGAGCCCAAGACTTATCTTGGCCTCCGAGTTTCATTCCAAAGTATGCCAGATATGCTTGCTTCACAAAGTTAGCAATATTTCTTCTTTGGTTCTCCTGGCAATATTCACCACAGATGTAACAGAATACATTGGGGTTATTCAAACAGGCTCTTCGTGAAGTACTCAAAGTGTTCTGAAAATAGAAAAAAAGTATATATAAAGGTAAGCCCCTTAAAAAGAAATAAAACGCTATTACTGTAAAATATGCATTAAAAAAGATATTTGTATAAGAGTAAATCTGGAACACCCTGTATCTCAAGAACTAGAGCCAATCTTGGAAAACTAATGTCATTTCTGAAATCAGCACACCCGATATACTATAAATTCGATAAAATATCCTTGGCAGCAAAAAAATTTTTTTTTTGTTGGCAAGTGTAATCAATCAAGAAATAAAATAGAAAGAATAGAATTGATCCCACACAATATACACACTATTTATTAAAAAAGATAAGTAATTCTTACCAATCCAATAATAATAAATAAGTTTTTAAACGCACCTTATATTATGATGAAAGTTTTATGATATATTCCTATATCATAAAAGAAAGAACATAATAAAAGACACAAAAAAATAATAATAAACAAATATCAAAATATCAAAATTAGATTAGAAAATAATGTAGCAAAATAGTTAAGCAACGTGATGGATATTATGAACCTAGTCTTGTAATATATTCCTATTTTGCAAGTGAGAGAACATAATAAATGATAGTTTTGCTCTAAATCAAGTTGAGGTAGTGTGCATTACAGTCAAAAGTTGTAAGTTCAGGCTACTATAGACTGTTAAGTAAACCAGCAACTTTATTATAATCTTTGCTTTGATATTGCTTGAAATTTCGAGTATATATATATATATATATATATATATATATATATATATACATTATTTGTATTTATTATATATTATATATTTAATATATATATATATATATATATATTATATATATATATAATATATATATATATATATATATATATATATATATACCTTACCTTCTCACCCCTGACCACCTCATCATGGGCCAGGCCATACCGCGTCCAGATACCCCGTCGACGCAAATGGCCCCCTACAGAGATCTTCCAGGGATAAAATGCTCCAGAATGTTCTGGGTTGAGAGTTAGATAGACAGGAGAGAAGAAGTGAGATGTGTCCTCCGGGACTTGGTTTACAGTTTTTGACAAGATATTTGGGGTGGTTTGGTTGAGGTTGAATCTGTGTTTGTAAAATTGTATGTTGGGGTGGTGGCCGTATTTTAAGTTGGTCAAGGATGACTGACTGTTTCTTGGTAGCGAGTTGAATTCTGGTATTATTTCTGGTGGTTGTTTGTTTAAAATGTTGTTTGGTGGTCTGGGTCTTAAGTGGTTTTTGTTAGTGTCGTTTGGATTTGTTTGGTGTAGGATGTATTGTTTGGTGGAGGTGGAATGTTGTTCAGAAATTGTTTGCAATGTAGAACTGGTGAAGAAGGTGGTTGTTTCTGTGGTGGATGGGGTTAGAGAGGGCAATGCATGAGTGTTTTGGTTGGGTTTTGGTGAATAATTGTGTTCCTATCATATCCAGGTGTGTGTGTCTATGGGTAGTATTTTGCTTTCTTCGTGTAGGTGTTGCTGTGGTGCTGTTGATGTGCATCCTTTTCTGATTCTTAGTGCTTTATTTTGTGTCATTTTGAGTTTCTTTATGATGTTTTCAGTCAGAAGTGGGTGCTAAGTTGGAGAGGTGTAGTTTAAAGTCTGACGGAGGTATTTTTGTATATGGTGTGGATGTTCTATTTAGTTTTGAGCAAACTGGAGGTATGAGCATACTTCGTAAATATGTTCAGTTTCTTCTTATTTGCAGATGAAATTATGTTGTCTATGTGTTTTGTGAAGGTGAGATGAGTGTCAAGTGTTACTCCAAGGATTTTGGGAGTTTTGTTGAAGGGTATGGCAATGTTGTTTAAGTAGACTTGGGGGGAGGGGGTGTGGGGACAAGTTGGCGGTCGGTGGTAATTAAAGTAATTGATAATTTGTTTGGTGAGGCGGACAATCTGTTTTTTGCTAGCCATGTTTGAAGTTGGTTGATGTATTGTTGCGTCAGTTTACTGGTCTTGTTTAGGTTCTGGTGTGTAGTGGCTATGGTAATGTAATCTGCGTAGGTTGTTTAATTGTGTGGTCTGCTTGTGGTTGTGGGTGATCGGCCGTGAATAGGTTGAATAGTGTGAGGACAGCATTGCGCCTTGGGGGACTCCGTTATTGATGTTTACTGTTCTGGTTTTGTATTGTTTGTTTGTATTTGTGCTGTTCCTGATAGGAAATTGGAAATCCATTTCATTAGCTTAGTGGGAATATATAGATTTTGTTATTTTGCGGACTAAGTTATGTTTAGGTACTGTATCGAATGATTTGTTGATGTTGATTGCTATGATTATTGCTTTGTGAGCTAGTTTTGAGTTTAGGCCGTTGATTGTAGGTTGAATGATGTTTATGAGTGTGGTTGCAACTGAATGATTTCGGTTGAAACCGTATTGAAATTTGTGTTTGATGATGTTTGGAGTTATTTTGTTTACTATGTTGCTTTTTTCCTAGTAATTTGCATAGTGTTGATAATAGAGAGATGGGGAGATATGACGAAAATGGTCAGAGCGGTCTTTTCCTGTTTTAGTTTGCGTATTATGATAGCTTTTTTCCAGATAGGGGGAATGAAAT
>JABUQX010079695.1:15000-33362 GCA_015478945.1 Trachelipus rathkii
TCCGGAGCCATTCCTTCTTCTACATCCCTTAAAAAACATTTATGACTGACATTGCAATTTATTATAAAGATATTATTCTACTCTCTCTGAGCTTAGCACTGACGCCCGTAGGGTCATGATGGTATTCATCCTGTGGTTATTAAAACATGTGCTTCTTAGCTTGTCCCCTGAATTGATAAATTGTTTCGTTTCTGTCTTTTCGCTTCGACCTTTTCTTCCTTCTGAAAACGTGCACTCACTCAACCTTTGCCGAAACAGAAGGACCCCCTCTCAACCCTCCAATAATCGTTCTATCACTTTAACTTCCGTTTTATAAGGTTTTCGAGTCTATCCTCAACTGAAAGATTTGGAAACATCAGCTCTTCAAATCTAATCCCTGATGGTTTTAGTAAGCCATATATAAGCCATTAAGATATTGAGCCATTAAGCCATAATATAAGCCATCTATAGATTTAGTAAAAAACGCATCCTCACCAAAAAAAAAGAAACCAAACCAAAAAGATAATAAAAATAGATAATAAAACAAAAAGTAGCTAAAAATAATATTATAAATAATAAGTAACAAACATCAAAACCATATACTCAAAATACTATTCAATTATTACGTTCGGTGAGAGAAAGATAAACAAGAATAATAACTACCTAGTAAGTGAATCAGTTTAAAGGTCCTCAGAAGACTGGATTTTCAAAAAATTGAAGCCATACAGAAACATATTTTCAAAACTAAGAAGTAATTGAATCTCATCATCAGATTATGAAATTTAACTACTCTACAGAAAAAGTAGAAACTCAGAAGAAAGAGAATTATTTTTCCGTTTCTGACATTGTAAAAACCTTAGATACTTTAGAAACGACAGTTTGCAAATCTCCTTACTAACATTTGACGAACCGGATATATTGACAACGACACCTAAATTTCGTACTATGAATGAGTACGTTAATTCATAAATTTCAATGATGTTTATATATCCTGCAAAAAATAGTTCAAACTAGTCTCTAACTAACAAAAAAGATTATGGACACACTCTCGGTCGTAATTATATCTTGTTTGCTAGTATAGTCTTTTACTTCCCTGTGGAATGAAAAAGAAATTTTTTTGGGCCCTTATCAGAGGAAGAGAATATTTTAATCTTTAGTTTCAGATGTTTATTGAAGTGAATATTTCAACAAATCCTTAAGAACAATAACCTACCAACTGGAAAAATATACAATTAAGTTATAATATTATTAAAAAATTCGATAAAATAATTTAATAGATACGATGGAATCAAAATAAGATATGCGAATCTGTTCGCTTACGGAACTGTCTCTGAACTGGTTGACGCAAATCATCAAGAAATATTTAATTGTTTCGTTTATTTCTTGATGTATTATCATTGTCTAGACACTGTGGCCGTAGTTCATTTCTTCAATTAACAGGAAAGGCAAAGAATTTGTGCCACTTCCGCAACTCCTTAATTGCGTGAAAATTCATCAAGAATGAATAATCTGAGAGAAACGATACTTTGCAATGCCAGCAACCACATTCCTCCGACCTAGGATCCAGCAGCCAGTTTGCTGGTCACTAAAAATGCATGGAGACCGTCGATGCATAATGTACATTAATAAAAAAGTAAAGTGAGAATAAATTTATTAATTAAAGCTAATAAAATATAAACCTATTCGACTCGTGGATAACCAGGATTTAAAAGATTATGAGTTTCTTTCAAGAAGGATTCAAAATATCTTGATCCATCAATCTATAAGAATACATTCAAAAGTTTTCAGACAAATGCTTTTAAAAACTCTTCAAAAATTCATAAACAATCCATTCGTAACTTTTTCACCATCTTGTTTTCTACATTCCATTTATATTTCGATTCCAATTTTTCAGTGGCAGAAAAATATATTTCCTATTTTTATCTATTTAATAGATTTCGAAACTTAGAGTAAACATAAAATAGTCAAGATGTATATCACAATACTGCCATAAAGTCTATAATGTGTAATGACAATCCATATGGAATTATCAAACACAAGACTTGAATGCCTAATGATATATTTGTTATGGCTTCTGACTACAAAATCTATTCTAAAACTTTCAAACTTCATTGAATCTTGCCTTTAAGCATGTTGTTGGCCAATCAGAAATCCCTATCTATTTCAATCCTTCAGTAGTAAATTGCCTCCGGACCTAGAGATTCTCAACTGAATATGCGTATTTTCATTTAAGCCACTAGAACCATAAGAAAATCTTTTCACAGAAACCATACAATTAAATGTTATTTCCTTAACATAAAAAATTTTTATGCTTGCTTCATTTGCTTTTATTATTATTTTTTTTTACTCTTATAAATTGAATAATAAAAAAGGTACACATAGAAACCCATAACAACTTTTCTTATAGTTTAAATATTTTCGGGAGGGATATCAGACCTCCTCAATACCCACTGCCACATTTTTATTTAGATAATTATAATTATATAAATATATAAATTATTCAATAATAATTATATATAATAGATTATATATGAATAATAATATTATATAATAATAATATAAATATAAAAAAATATAATATAATATATATATATAAAATATAAATATATATAATATAGTAATATATATATATTATATGATAATATAATAATATTAAGTATATTGAATTATTAATAATATAAATAATATATAGAAAATTATTTTATAGTTAATATATAATATACAACCAATGATAAATATTAAATATAAATATATAGTTTTTATATATATCAGTAAAATATAAAAAAAATATTCCTCAGATATATAATTTCACAAAGATCTAATAAATAATAGATATAACTTTAGATAAAAATACTACAAACGAAAATATTTAAGATTATGATCTGGATATGTTTGGTTGGTGCCCACAGGTATAATTATAATAAAAATAGATAAAAAAAAAAAATATATATGTAATATATAATAATATAATATATAATTAAAATATAATATATAAATATATATAATAATATAATATTAATATATAAATGACTTTCGTATTCGCAAGTTTATATTTGCATAATCACTCGGACACTAACTGGAATAAGACCGAAATAAGAAAATGGAAACCTGATTGAACTTGTTAGAAAATTATGACAAACTTTACTTAACAATTTCTGCTATGTTGCAGCAAAAAAGACCTTTACAATGTTTAATAACGTCATAACTCCATTTTTATATCACATTAGTGCAACTAAACTTAAGAAACTCATTTATGGAACTGTAAAATGAGCAGTGCTTTTATAGAGCTCTTTCTCAAGTACATATTCCCAATGAGCCTTTCTTGTGTACATGAGTATAAACATTAAAATCATGTGTACTGTACACATACACACATGTATATCCATCTAGTTTTATTTGCACAAGAAAGAATTTGAAAAGAAATTTCTTTTAAATCGTGTACATTTTTCTTCTTTGTAAATACGTATATTGAAATTATGTACAATGTGCACATTTACACACGAATATTTACACACACACACACACAAAATAAAAATTTACAAAGAAATGTATTTAAATTATGCGCAATATTTCTTTATAAAGAGGCACAAAATACGCGCTTTGTATATTAGAGCTTTTATAAGTTCATAAAGATTACAAACAAAGCTTTTAATGTTCATAAAGGTTACATATTGATATCATAAGTTATCGCTTTGAATATACTAATTTCTTATCGGGCTATGACACTTCAATATGGCACTTCAATTTCGTAACCGTATTTTTGGCAGTACTTGGTATATACAGAGGTAGGCAGTATCGCCTCTAGAAATAGCGGCACTACAAGAGGCGTTTATTTTTCAGTATCGCTAGCGCCGATACATTTTAGGAAAAATAGTGTAAGTTACAGAGGCCGCTGTTATTTTACGCTTTTATCACCCATAGCAATAGCGCAACTTTTTAAATGTAGAAATAAAAAAGTTTTTAAGTTTTTAAATTAAACAAAGTATTTTTACATGTCAAATGTATAAAAATTTTATTTAAGTTATTTTCCTCTCTATTTAAGTTTGTAAATATTTTATTTTATTCATTTTTCTTATTTATATTTTTTAATAGCACAATTAATAATAAAAGACTAAAATATATTACCTGCATTAAAATATTAATTGTAAATTTTACTTATTACCAAATTATTTGCAACTTTCTCTGCTTCGTGAATTTGAATTTTCAATGCAGTTGGAAATATCATATATTTTGCGCATTGTATATACTGGGTGTCTCAGAAATACTTATACAAACTGATGATGTGGGTTACCTAGACCCACACAAGAATAGCTTATCCCGTATGCAAATGTTCGAAAATGCATGAGTAAGGGGTTATGTTTGGGTTGCGTTGCATCTAAAGAAAGTCTGCCCAAAATACGATGTACTAAGCCAACCAATTCGAATTAAAGTTGGTGTGGTCACTGGAATTGTACTTGGCAGATGAGTAATACCTCTCTAGAAAGAAGACGTTCAAGGTATGTTGACATCATATATTGGGTATTATGTTTAGATGTATCCATATCATTGATGATATTACGGTACGATGATCATGGTATAATTACTTGCATTACCATTATGATTCCCCGTATCCATGTTACTGTAATTACGATTGGTATGCAAGCATAGTCCCCGTCGTCCTTTAGGTCAAAGGAAGATGTGGGATACACACATGATGGCAGAACTATTCAAAGCAGCTTCAAACGTGATAAGATGGAGATTCTGCACACAGAAGACTAATCATATAGACAGCGATTTGTAAGTGCATTAATTGTGATTTCAATTGTACTGAATTGAATGTTTGGATAATTTAGCATTATTTTATTTACTTAACTCATTAAACAATTTGATATATATTTTTCGGTATTTTTTATTGTGAATTACGTTACAGAACCATATAAACATACACAATTGTTGTTATTAATTGAGTATTTTGTGAACCACCCTGGTACTCAAAAACATGTAGCAAATCTAGGAAATACGAGGTACATATCGGAATCAGGGCAACCAAGTTACTATAATATAACCTTCAAAATCTGTTGCCGCAAAATCTATTTGGCCAGTGAGATTATAAGTGTGGATTTTGATAGAGAACCCAAATCGATTTCACGAAGAGAAAAAACGCGAATGACACAGTACTTTAAATGCTAAAGTAAGCATGTTTTTTGCGCATATAAAAGCATTGCACTTTTTATTTTGGAGGATATAGTATCAGGTCACTCACTACTTTGCATTATTTGAAGAAAAAAAATCAAAGTTTGGAAATAAATCTTTTTGGATTATTTTTTATGGATATTTTCTTTGGGAATCGTGACGAGAAGTCACGCAAACCTATAGATTTTAAGCAAACATTTTTTATAAGTTCGATAAGTTTATTTAACCCTAGGCCTGTATCTGGATTCAAATCTTAAAACTAGGGACTTATAGTAACCATATGCAACACGTGAGGTCTCCAAAGTGGTGGTAACGGCGTACCCCGGGGGTACGCAAAGTGATACTTGGGGGTACGGGCCAAAGAAGTGGGACTCGACGATTACATGCGATGTTGATCGTGTATCAACGTTTGCAGAGCGAGTTCTCTCATTGGTCGCTTGTGTTTGGAATCACGTGCCACGGCCGCTTAGTGCGCCATTTATATTATATAATATATACTTTATACTTTTATAATATTATAATTAATTATATTAATAGATTACTAATCTTATATTTAAAATTTTATTATATTGTAAGGATATAACGATTAAAAATATTTTCATCTTGGGGGTACTCGATCAAAAAAAGTTTGAAGAACCGCTGTCTAATGACACTGAAACACAACAATAAAGAGTGTTATTTGTGAAAAGAAAATATATTACATTAAAATATGCTTTAAAACATGTTTTGAAACATGATTTTAAATGATTGATTTTTTATAGGTAAAAAATTAAACAGAGTAGATCTTGCTATGTATTCTATATATCTAATTTTATTTCTATGAAATTAAATCACTTAAATATCCCGAAAAAAAAATTAGAAAAACGTATATATCTAAATCTAGCATCAAAAAATTCATTTATATCAAAAATATAATTAAAATATAGCAAAAATCAGTGAAAAAAAATATAAATCGGAAAAAATCAGTTGATTTTTCCGTGCCATCCCTGATTAGTATTACTTATACAATAATGTTCTATAATGACAGTAACCTCTTAATCATTTAAATTGTAAACCTTTCAAATAAATAATTGAATAAGTATCTCTGGACAGTGATAGAGCCTCTTAACAAACACTTAAAATATTCCAAAACTTTAATATATTGATACAAAACTCAAGAGAACGGTAATCAATGAGAGATAATAAAGAAGTATAATGGTCATTTCTGTGTTCAACGTCAAAAAATATATATACCAACGATGTCAATAAGAGAAACTAAAATAGAACATTTGAATGCATCTTTATTCAGTTATTGAATCTGAAAGTTTCTCATAATTCTTACCGAGAAAGTAAGAAGTTAATTGCCAGTTCTGGCCATTTAACCACAATACATGGATTAAGCACACCAACAAAAATGAGCCCGAGAGTGATACAATGAGCATCGATAAAGATTACCCGATACGATACTATCGGTACTGAATCCCAAATATATATATAGGATATATTTATTTTATATAGACATACTTAAATTATATAGTTCAGGGCAATATATATCATAATATAATAATAATATTATAGTCTTTAATAAGTAATAGTAGAGTGGTAATATAAATATTATTACTACTATATAGTTAGAGTTGATATATAAAGATACTCTATATATATATATTATACAAGTGTTATAGTACGTAAATAGATAATAATTATTACATCATAACTACACACATCACAAAGTTAACAAAGAGGTGTCTCCCAGAACATTTAATAGGTAGCAAAAGGTTTACAATAATTAATAATCAATGTAATAAGATAATAATAATAATAAATAATAAATCGAACATAAATGGAATCAATAATAATAATAATAATATAATTAATTAATAATTAATATTGACAAGGAAAGCAGCTTGTTTTAGAATAAAACTGCTCCTCTCTCCCATCTCTCTGGTCGGTTCCACTCTCTACTCTCTCTCCTCGTCTCTCTCCTCTTCCTCTCTTTCGTCGTCTCTCTCTCTCTGCAGTCTTCTGTCTCTTCTCGCCTGAACATCTCTACTCATCCTCGACATTCGTGCTGTCTGTCATACTCAGTACTCACTGATCTCTCTCTCCTCTCATCTCCTCGCTCTTGCTCTCCGTTCTCTCTACTCCTCTCGTTCTCTCTCGGGTCAGTCTATCTCTCTGTCAGTTCTGTCTCTCTCACGAGCTCTCGCGGATCTTCTCGATGCTAGAATCTACTCTCGATCTTTCATCTGCAGTCTCGTCTCATTACATATCTAATATATATTATATATATATATATATATAGAGATATACATTATAACTATATATATATATAGTAAGTATATATAAAATATTCATTACCGTCACTCGTGTTGTCGCTGGTTGCAAATCATCCTTTTTGGACCCACAAGGAGCTTATCCACTTTTAATTACATTTTTCTTTAGATCGGTATATATTTAAATATATACTATATATATAAAGAACGTAATACTATATATTATATTATAATATAAGTTTTATAGTATATACGGAGACCATAGAGGGGTATAGTATATATATAGTATATAATTATATATATATATATAAGAATAGTAATTATATATATAAATATATATATATATATAATATTGATATATACACTATATATATCCGGATTTAATTTAGGAATGCTTATATAGACTCTGGATTTAAAAATTTACGCTAGTTTCTTGGGCCATGACACGGTTCTGTGCGCTAAGAGTACCTGTATTTCTCAAAGTGTGGGGTGTGTCGAGTCGAACCCAAGGCGTGATTACAATTTTTTGAGAGAGAAACAAACATGACAACAAACAGCCTGTCGAGCAGGGTAATTATATGAGGTTTAATTTTACCACATACATGTTAATCAACATAGTTTGAGAGAGTGGTACAGAAGACAGCAGCAAGTTGAAAACGGGGTGCCTGGGAAAAGACTACCCCAATAAGTACCAATCATCTACTGTAATTTTGAATCGACATCACAATAGACGAGCATACGTGCAAGGCAGAGTCATCCACGGCAGAGGTGAGCGTGTGGTATCAGGATGGATTAGGTGATGAGAGCGTGTAGAAGGAAGAAGCTCTGATATCAGTTTCAAAGTTTCATCCTTAAAACACTAAAGTTTCCTCCATTGTCAAATAATAACAAAGTACACAAGCAGTTCAACATACATGGTATCTTTGACAAACACGATTTCTAAGTGTGCAGACTCTAAAGTAAGTAGCAAGATACCCACACAAGTTTGCCGATGTACACAAGCGAAGATTTCAATGGCCACAAAGTCGCAAAAAGTAAAGCTACATACCTTGCAACCACCCTGTATGATCTATTTTGAGAGTGAGTGTATGAGATACATCGGTGCGCAAGGTCCATTGAATTTTCTCACCTAGAGTAGCTTCCTAATGGGAATGACGATCGGTACCACTAACTTCAACTGGTGATCATTCGTCATTGGTATGGTTACATGTAAGATTAGTGTATACCGGAGCTTATTATGGCGCTCTCATGGTGGGACGAAGCCGCAAAACACATTACCGTCAAAACAAAACCTTCGTCTCCATTTAAGCACATTCCAAAATAGTAGCATGCGTGCATAATTTTTCTCAAGCTTCATATTCTACTAAACAAACTATAGTATGAATTTTCTTTTATCCCTCCGTTTTCATGGCACTTCCTATAGTATAGAGTCAAATTCACTGTTTCTTGCGTGTTCCCATACAGGTCGAAGAGTCCAGCCATCATTCCACTTAATATAAAACCCTTAAACCACGAGCTAGTGTCATCTCCTTCCTCTATCGCTAAATCTAGACCACTCATCGACAAGTGAGGGACTTGAAATTTTAGTCTCTCATTTAACGCAGCCAGCCTTACCTCTCAACATCACCAGAAACATACGCGCCCATATACAAACTGTGTTACATTACTGTCCATTTTTCAACAATTCTGTCTGCCACAATCCTAAATTACACCGTGATTCCCCTATAGACTTTTATCCATCTATGAGCACATGTAACTCGTTATTAGAATAATACCAATATTATTTCCAGATTTCAATAGTCCCACTAGACACTAAAGTCACTGGTAACTAAGACACTTATTCCTCAAGTAAGACGAGGATAGGGCATTCACGCATGAAGATTTGTCACTTGCACAGCACCCTTACTAGAGAGTCAACAACTTTCCAACGCTTCTATGTTTATGCAACATTCATGCTCTTCTCTTCTAAAGCTATTATCACATAATATTTATGAAACCTCAGACACTTGTTCAAGTTGCTCACCATACTCAACGATTTAACTTTCACACCAAGGAATGTGAGCTCAACACAACGTATCGACTTATTATCTACACGCTTAACTTTCGAGAATCCTCCTTTTTAACACAACCATCTGTCCTAATCGACCCGCCTACCCAATATAGGTCAACTCGCTCCCACTAATATAATCCACACAAAACCAATCATACCGGCATATAATATGATTAGGCCACTCCAACTCTCGAGTGTGGTTAATGACCATTCATACTCGTCACATGCTAAAACACCTTTCTTGAACAGGGCGGCCAACCTCTAATTCTTTCATAACCCCATTAAATACAATTGAACCAAGGAGACATAAAACACATCCCTGCCTTCATTCCCCCTATAATATAAACCATCACTTCAACTACCATCAATTTTCTATACAACGCTCAACGCTTAACTATCGTCATACGCTTTTGATTCCATTCAAGAAGCCTACCACGCAACACCATATATCAGTTGAGACACCTGTTCTGCAATAGAACTGTGCCCATATAATCCTACTATGCAAAATCGACTGTTTGCAGACAAATCACTATATAAAACTTAATATAGACAATTAATTCTTCTTCTCTCTACATTTTCTTCAAACTCAATTTTCTTCCATGGCAGAATTATATCTATTTAATGAGGTTTATTATATAATAATTCGGATTTATATTTTAGGAACCTGGTTTCACTTTGTGGATATAGCATCAAAAAAGGGATTTGTGTAAACATTTGTTTACTCTTCTCCACTTGAGTGATATTAGATAGGATGACAAGAGTTTCTTCAAATATAGATCATGTATAGTTATATATATATAGTAGTACTATAATATATTAATTATACATATATATATATAAGATAGTAGTATATATACTAGGTATGTATATAAAGAATTAGTATAATATACTATTTATTATTATTAATATGTATATAATTAATTAATTTAATTTTTAGTAGTAAATGAATGTATTACGCTAATATAGTATATATATGAGGTATAATACGATGTAAGTATATATAATATATAATAAGAATATAATTTATAGTAATCGTGGATATAATATTTACTAAAAGAGAAAGTATTTTATTTTAGTTTAAGTGTTTAATAAAAATTTATATATTATAATTAGTATATAATACTACGGTATTGTAGCTTAGTCTTAGAGATTTTATAATATCATTTATAGTATTAATATATTATTATATAAGTTATATATATATTATATAGTTGAGTATATATAGGTATATAATATAATATACTAATTTCTATGTATGTGGTAGTATATTATAATATATATATATTAATTATTATATAACATAGGCATTAGGACTATATATATAATATGATAGTATAAATATATACTATATACACATTTATTAATAAATATCAATATATAAGCTATAATATACAAGTATAGTAATACTATGGTAATATATATTATAGGCATATATTATATATATATAAGTATTATATAATAATATATTATAAATTTGGTATATATTATATATAAGTATATACGTGATATATATATAATATTATATATATGTAATTATTATATATAGTATATGGGTACTAAGAAATATCTACGAGAGGTAAGTGATATATATATAGTATATGGTATATATATATATATAATATATATATATATAACTGTGATAAAATATGTTCCCTTACTATTATGATATACTAAAGAGTATATAATATAATATATATAGGTATATAGATTAAATAAATAGGATAATATATTACTCTATATATAATTATGTATTATATAGAAGTAATTATGGAGTTAAATATATATATAGTATATAGTATGAAGGAGACTAAACTTCATTATGAAAATGATGGTAATACAATGTAACACACACACATGTATGATATATCGTATATAACTATCGATAAATAAGAGAATGTAATATGTAAGATATATAGATATTGGTAGTCTACTTATATATATATATATAAATTAGTATAAGAGTATAAATATATAAGTATATATAGTATATAGTAATATATAACTATGCATTATTATTATATTAAATATTATTTATTATATTGATTATTATTATTATTACTTATTATTATCATATTATTATTCAATTATTATTATATAATGCGATTGATTATGTCTACGATTATTATTGATTATATAAGATTATTAATTGATTATCTATTATCATTATTATATATTAATTATTATTATTTATATTTTATTATTAATTATTATTCATTATTTATTATATAACATTATATAATCATGCAAGGATTATTTTATTCCTAAGAGGTAATTTTATTTGATTTCTCTATGAAAGGATTTGAAAATCACGAATGGCTTTACCGCAAGAGATTCTAGAGCTTATAGTTGTTTTATGAGTCTTATTCGCTTATGATTTTACTTCACCAAATTGTCGTCACATTAGTTGGGGAAGTGTAAGTTGTAGGAGGATAGGAGATTAGAAGAAAAAAAACAACATAATCTAGTACTAGCATCAAATATGTTCACCAATAACATTTTTATAATAGCTATTAGATATATATACATATATGATATATATAATATAACATACTCAATATAGTAAGTATAGGTGAAAAAGTATACTTATATAGATAATAATATTATAATTATATATAATATAGGACTAGATATATTATATATATATATATTATAGGTAACTAATATATATCTATAAAATAGCACACTATTTACATATATACGCAGTGATATATATTAATAACTTATATATATATATATAATATATTATATAGTATTATATAGGTATTAATATCACATAAGCAATTAATACTTATGAATGATATATAATATAGTAAATATATATTAGTACCATATTAGTTATTCAGTACAATATTTATTATGTATATATAGTATATTATATCTTCTGTAGTAGTATATAAATTATATATATATAGTATATATATTACAGTATATATATTGCTTGTAAATATATTACCCCGATGGCGGTTAGTATGGTTAAACCTGGTAGTAAATTGGCAAGGGGAAAGTCAAAAGGTGATGGTAGAGAAACTCGGGTTTGTTCCTTTAATTGGAAGATTACGTGGCCACTGGCCTGAAAATAATTGAATAATGTGTGGGTCAATGAGATAAAATGAAATAGTAAGATAGAAATAATCAATACATACATATAAAATACTAATATATGAGAATATATCAAATAATTATATAATAATACAGAATAATAATAGGTTAAGAGAATAGTATAAACGTCTATGACTCTAATATACTAAATTAATATTATTGTACAAAATTATAATACAAGATAAATGGATAGTATATATATAATATAATAAAGATTATACATAAATTATATATAATAATATTGTAAGTAGAGTAGTAAAGGCTAAAAGATAAGACATATGGAGGAGTATAATAGGTATCGTGTATTATCTTAATAAAAATATAAATATAATATATATATAATATATATAGATATAGTAACGATATATATATATATATATATCTATAGTATATATTATCTATGATATGGATGTATTATTGCATGAAACTGGTCTAATATGAATGGTAATTTTTGTGAATATTATAAATATATAATACTAAATATTACATATATATATATAATATGATAGTTTGTATATAGTATATAATATAGTATATATAATATATAATCTTATGTAATAAATATATATATATATTAATATACTTATATCATATATAATATATATAATATGATAAATATATATACTATATATATATATAATAGTATCAGGGGGAGTGGAGTCCGATCCGGGAGGTCGGCGGGTGCGTCCGGGGAGTCGGGAGTTCCGGACCGCGGAGCGTTTTCAGGGGGGAAGGATCGGGAGTCCGGGGGGTTTTCCGATCTCCCAAAAAGTCGGGGAAGTCCGATTCTTTGTAAAAAAACGACTCCTTCGACTCCAAAAAAATAATCGCACAAGTTTTGTATAAACTCTTTTCCACATAAAAATTGGAAAAACCCTTAATTCGATTTTGTATTCAAAATATCGTACACCTCTCTTTTTTTTATTATTTTGACATTTGTTTGAAGGGTGATTTTAATATTGTTTTGATTCTTAGATTTTTCCTTATATTAAAATAAAAGAAAAACTTTTATTTCAATACAGATATTTTAACATTTTCTATATTATGTTTTATATCTTATTTATGTAGAAATTCCAGACCCTATTTTTTTCTTGAGAAACCAGTGTTCATCCCCTACCCGCAGAAATAATACATTTCGGCTTAATAGATTCAAGAACTATTTCCTATCTTATACGTGATTACATTATATTATATAACTATAGTAATTATATATATATATTCACTCACTGTATATATATACTTGAGTATATAATATTATATACATAGGATAAAATAATATATAATATTGATGAGGCGAATTACTAAGAGAGTATAATATATACAATATATATTACAACTGAAATGATTATTATATTAGGGTATATAATATATATATATAGGATTGTGACGTTTATAATATATAAACTTATATTATATATATAGTTATAGTTACATATTATAGTATATTATATATATTAGTATATATATCCTATATATAATATTATTACTATATATATAGTAATATGCATAGATATTATATATATTAATATATATAATTTACATAATAATATATAGTATATAATAATATATATATAAAAATATATATAGTACTACTACCCTATACTACTAATATTATATATATTATATATTCTATAGTATATATATATACCCATATATATAATTAATATTTATAATAATTACGTACAAGTAATATAGTGAAATATATATAATAATTATATTTAATATATAGATAGCTATATTATTATAATATGTGATTCACTGCGTATCCGGGGCGGACTCGGTTTATAGGGCAGCCATGTGGAGCGCACCGGGCTCCTCCCTATTAAGCACCTTACTCTATATATAGATAATTTACGAGTTAAAACTCTCGCTTCAAAAGTTAAATTCTGAATTATAACAACTACCACTATGTTTTTCATTGTATGATAAATAATTGGAAATGCAAATTAAAGATGTCTTTGAGTAATGAAGAGACAGAACTGTACGATAATATTAAGTCTAAAATAAGAAATTTAATAACAATGTTTATTTTAGTTGTATGTAGTTTGTATTTTTAATTTCAATTTATAAAAGAATCGTGAGAGACGTAAGCGAAATCAATATTCGCTCACCAGTCTTTTGCAGAAAAGGTAACACGTGAGAGACAGAATGGATAAGACAGCAAATACAGAAAGAGTTGTAAAAAATCATACTGAGTTTGGGGCGATTAGTGTAGATCCCATTGTAAGATGTCTTACATTTAATTATTATTATTAATATTATTACTTTATTATTATTATATACTATATAAATTACTATTTTTTAATGTATTATATATATATGTTATTCTGTGTGTAGATTATAAGAGTAATAGCTAATATTTAATATGAATTATACTATTATATATATATTAATACGTATATATATATATATAACACTATATGAAATATATATATGATATATGTATTATATAATATATAACCAAGTTTTTCCTAAGTTGAAGATTCTGTTAGAAATATTAGTCACTAAATTCCCACAGATTTTTTTTGCGCAACATATCTCCTCAGGTATTGCTGAGATATTAGTATGTAAAATATAATGATTGGTAGGCAAAAACCAAAATCTCACAATAAGACTGTTTAAACAGAGTATATGCAGCTATAAGAATGGAATTTGAGACACATCTCGACGAACTGTAAACATGAGTTTTTGAACATAGAAGAGCCATTGTTAGACTAGTGCATCTGAGAAAATTTCGAAATGAATAAAAAAGGAGCAAGAATGAAAGCAAAAAAAAAAAAGCAAAAGAGAATATTTTTCATATGTGAATATGACTGATCCTAATCACAAAAACATTAACAGTTATTATAGATCAACTATCATATAATGTAGTCCAAATATAATGCCTTCGATTATCTAACATGTCTCTCGGAGTGTTTTAGTGTTCTAGTTTAATAATTTAATGTTGATGTGTTTGACGGCTCATAAAACAAAATCAGCAAGTAAAATTGAGACTACCACACGTTGAAGGGACACATAGGAAAAGACTCCCAAAGAGATAACAGGTACTCCGCTAAATTTGTAAAGAGTCAGTCTTAAATTGATGTAGGACTAAAGCAGAACCAGTCCTTTCTTTGAGTATCCTACCAAAGGCTGACGACTAGTAAAGACCGCCTTTACCGGTACACCATTTGACCTCACATTGCCCGCTTATTGTACAATAATGATCAAATTCATATGAAATAGAAGTTTAAAGGGCTTTGACAATGTTAGGGTGTGTTTATATTGATTATTTTAAAAGAATATTATCAAACAGGTAATTACTCTTGTTACAAGCCAGTATAATTGACTGACAATCATCAAATGACGCAAGGACACAATGAATCATCTCTGTTTATTATGCTATGTTTCATTATTTATTTTATTATCATATACATATTGAGCTACATATTATTCAAACTGAAATACATGCGGGGATCATCTAGGTAAGTATCTAACTTTATAAAAGAGGAAATTGGGTTCCAAAGCAATAGTTTACCGTTCACGGAATAAAGTATGAGTAAGAAGGAATATTGATTTTTTCCCTTATACTTGTGTATATGGTCGGAGTAATGGAGTGTACATATAGGATTTTCCGTTAATCCTATAGTCGATCACAAATATCTATAACGAATAATGACACTAGGTTACACCACATAATCTTGACATTCTTTGAGAGTCATCGAATATGTCTCTGTTAGTAACCACAAATAAAAGTATGCGACAAGCAACAGAAGTAAGTTACATTGACTTTAAATAATAATGAATGTATTATAGTTTTTTTTTATAATTCTTTTAAATTTTTAAAATATGAAGTGCAAAAAGCTCATAAAAAAATTTAATAATGTAAAAACTGCTATATAACCAACACAATTTAGTTACGTTAACACATCGATATGGTAACATTGATGCCTAAAAAGTTATATATAGTTTGAACCAATTGTAACCTAAATCAGATACTCTGTTTCACTTATATCGTTTTTTAATAATTGTATGTTTTAAGTAAACTTTGTTTTGCCAATATATTATAATCATACATGCATTTGAGAAGTTATATATAATTGGTTCAATTAAGAATTTTTACTATTTTATTTAATTATATGATCATTAATGGCATGAATTTTTAATTTTTTGTATAAAAAGTGTAGAATTATTGTATTGACTAACCCACCCACTATAAAACGTCGTAAAATATACTAAAAAAAACAAGGCTTTTTTTACACTAAAATTCGTCTACATCAGCTTTGATTTAAATATAAATTATGTTTATATAACACCGATAACCAATCCTGATGTGTGATTTTATTATTACATTATACCAAATATGAAAATAGAAAAAAGTATTAAACCATGAAAACTAATGAAAAATACGAAATTGGAAATCGATATTTAAGATAAGTAAGCTGGAGCGGATTAAAGAGTGATAAAGAGAAAACCCATAGAGTTGTTGTAAATCTACAGAAGAGATTTATAAGCAGTAATGTCTAGAAAGATTACTAATAACAGTAAAAAGCAGAAAGTTTGTGAAAGCAGTAAAAGGTCCAATTAGAGCAACGTGTAAAGCATGGTTATAAGCAGTGAGTGTAAAGCAGTAAGAAGCAGTAAAAAGGGAACAAAAGCATATCCTATCGTGTTATGCGTAGACAGATGCAGCGGTGTCTAAGTTTGATATTACTGGAGAATTTTACTGACTTTATGAATTGGTAATGTAAATGTTAAATCGAAAGTATACTGAGTTAGAAGCAGTAACAAACCATAGATGAGTTCAATAAAGGCAGTAAAACTATATGTAGTTTAGCATGAAAGTCAAGTAGAATTAACTCACATTATGAAGGTTAAAATGCAGTAAATGCAGCTTAAAGGTACCATAAAAGCATGCTAAAATAAAAACGCCGCCCTAGGTGTTAGGGGTAACTAGTCTTCTATTTGATTTACTGTTTTATCTATGCTATTATATTTCGGTAAATGTTATTAAATAGGAGAGTTAAAGAGCGCTAAAGCGATAGAGTTTTATAAGCAAGATAAAAGCAAGTATATATATGACAAAATAGTCTTTAAGTCTAATGCCTAAAAAACTAGGTGTTAGGTAATAACAACATTAATAATTCTAATTAGTTTTACTGACTAATTGATTCTAACGCTTTAAGAGCATAATATCGTAAAAGTAATTATTTTTGATTTGAATGAAACATATTTAAATCTTTGTCTGGTTTTCAAATAATATAACTTTGATCTGCAGTCTAGTTTGCTTTTCATTTTTTTTTTATTACTTACATTTATTGTGGTAGCGAATAGCACCCTTTTTAACAATTTTAACAATTAATATTTGATATTTTTTTTCTGTTACTAAGCCCAAACCTATCCACGAGTATTATTTTTTTTCTATTAAATTGTTGTTTTAATTTTTTTTCTTATAAGTACTAGAGGGGGTGTGGGCGCGGGAATTTGTTGCTGTCTCTGCAGGAGATCGCACGCGGCGCGCGGTTTACAACGCGGTAGCCATGGGAAATCAATCTTTCTCAAGCGTCCTTTGCAAGTGATGCAGCAGTTTTGGCGGATGCCGGCGGTAGCTGCGGTAATTTTTGCGGACCTGTCGGAGGCGCCGCGGGCAAACTGAGGGAATGCTGGCTGATTTGGTCCTAAAAATTATAGGATACACCAATCTCGAACTTGGATTTAGGCTGTTTCACATAGTATGCAGGATATCCGTGATAATCTGATTCATACAAATTGATAACATTTTCACGGTAATCTAGGAAACTGATTTAGAACAGAATTAGAGTATATAT
>JABUQX010079696.1:0-5000 GCA_015478945.1 Trachelipus rathkii
GCATGGTACAATTTAGAGAGTTTTCTAAATCAATTGTTGAAGCTTTCGGGGAGCATGAGATCGATCAAGATATTGAACCTTCTTCAAAAGCCTTAAATCTTTTTTAAATTTGTAATCACGAGAAAATTTGTTATAAGTTTAATTATAATTTCAACTTTATTCTCCTTCATTATTCCATTATGTAATACATTACAGTCTCCATCATAAGTGACATTAATCATACTGAAAATGTAATGCTTGTTTTCAAATTTTTGGATCAAAAGTCGATGAAAATTTTTCAAGAATTGTGGAAGTTGCAAATTTGCAACATAATTTCGGCTTTCTCTTAATAAGAAATGAGTATGCCCAGTGTCAGAATCAATGTAATACGAAAATAAATCAAGCAATTGCAATTAGTTTTCTTGATGATTTTTCAAACCAGTGAGCCACAGATCCATCCTAACCAATCTTAGTAAAATTGATCCATCGATATCTATTAAACGGTTTAGGAATTTTGTAAATAAACTTGATCTATGCAGTCACATTTGGATAGTTAAGGATTTTAGCATCTATCTCACTCACAACGTGCACTCCAGAAAGATGTTTCTCTACTCTGAAAAAGCTCAAAACATATTTTCTCAATTTTACAGGGAAGGAAAGACTAAACACATCTGACTTATAATGAGTGTTCTTTATAGCCACAAAATATAAACGGAAGTTATCAGTCATTTTGCTGTTAATAGAGCTAGAATAATAATTTTTCATATATATATATTATATATATATATATATATATAATATATATATATATATAATATATATATATATTATTTAATTAAAAATAATAATTATATTATAATATTATATATATATATATTATCAACCCCCGAAAAAATTTTCTGTATACGGCCACATATATTATATATATATATATTACTATATTATATATATATATATAATATATATATATATATAATATATATATATATATATATATATATATATTATATATAATATTATAATATATATATTATAAGTATATATATATTTTATATATATATATAATAATAAAATATATATATATATATTTTATATATATCATATATATATATATAATATATATATATATATATATATATATATATATATATAATATATAATATATATTATATATATATAAATATATATATATATATATATATATATATTTATGTACATATATGGTAGTGCACACACACGTTTCTCATAATTCATAGGTGAATAATATCCGCTATCCGAAAAAAAATAATGTGGATGCTTTGATGCTGATGCGGATAAAGAAAATGGGTGAGGAATCAGTATATACGGATGCGGATGCGTATATCCCGCTACACCTCCAAGGGACAACATTATTAATTGATGTAAAGGTTGAACGATAGCAGTCTATAACAGCTGCAATAGAACGAGCAGAAAGGAAATCGTAGGGAAGAGTAAATACCTTAAGAAAGAAGTTTAGAAATCAAACGTTCGTGCCAGACTCTATCGAATGCCTTTGATGTCTAAAGTCACAGCAAAAGCTCTCGAAATGCTGAATAGCCAAGTAACCAAGATTCAGAAAGAGAGAGAGAGAGAGAGAGAGAGAGAGAGGAGAGAGAGGAGAGAGAGAGAGAGAGAGAGAGAGAGAGAGAGAGAGAGAGAGAGAGAGAGAAGATCAACAGCAGAGCGTTTTTTACTAAATCTATAGATGGCTTATATTATGGCTTAATGGCTTCAATATCTATGGCTTATATATTGGCTACTAAAACCATCAGGGATTTAGATTTGAAGAGCTGGACCCTGTTCCAATCTTTCAGTTGAGCGATAGACTCGAAAACCTTATAAGGACGGAAGTTAAAAGTGATAGACGAGTAATTGGAGGGTTGAGAGGGGTCTTCTGTTTTCGGCAAGAGGTTTGAAAAGTGAGTGCAACGTTTCCAGAAGGAGAAAGGTCGAAGCGAAAAGAACAGAACGAACAATTTATCAATTCAGGGGACAAGCTAAGAAGCCATGTTTTAAATAACCACAGGATGAATACCATCATGACCCCTACGGGCGTCAGTGCTAAGCTTCAGAGAAGAGTAAGATAATATCTTATAATAATTGCAATGTCAGTCATAAAATGTTTTTAAGGGATGTAGAAGAAGGAATGCTCCCGGAATTCGTCAGAGTGGAGTAGAAGCAAAATTTCATATCGAATAATTCAGTTTAAGTAAAAAGTAAATGACAGTTAGAATTTGAGGGGATAGAGGAAGAAGCCAAATTAGAATTATATTTTATTGCAAAATGACAGGAAGGGTTTGAGCAAAATTAATAAGAGACATTGCATTTTATACCGAGATAAGAATTTTTAATATCACTCCATGGTAAATCAAAGAAGTACGAACAATAAGTCCAGACAAGTTTTCAAGCACCGAGTAACACTTCCTTACTCTAAACGAGTTGTCTTTCCTGAGGAAACTTGAAAAGATAGGAAAGGATACAGAGATAAGAAGGTGATCGGAGGAACCCTGACCGAGGAAAAGAGTTTAACATAGAATTTAGGTGAAGGATTGGAATTAAGAAAATTACTAGATGTTGGGTTTAATCAAAGAATGATCAGGGACCAACCTTTAAATGTTATCTAGATCTAGATTAGGATATGAATTGGAAAAATTCACATACAGCTGTATCAGAGAACTAACAAATCACTGAAACGTGGTGAAATATTGAAAATCACCCGAAATGATTATTTCTAAGAGAAAGATGAAAAAGTGAGAAAGTGATTCACTTGTAGTTTAGATAGTCCAAAGAATTTAGAATAGTATAATAGAGTTATGTGAGTAAATAGACTCAACAAATAAACTTTATTTACAGAATGAATGAGAGCTTAGCAGACAATAGAAAATCAGAAAACTCCAAAATAGAAAACACTGGAAAGATTATATTGTGCGTACAAATGCAAAACTTCCCCTTCAAATGAAAATTGAGGATAGAGGAAGTCTAAGGGAACAGAGTAGGGTTTGCTGCCAGAACACACAAGCACCTGAGATTCTGTTAAAAACAAGAGATAAGATTTAGAAGAAGAAAGGTTCGAAGGTTGTATAAGTTAATGAAGAAAGAATACCGTGCACCAGAACAGCCGTCAATTTCCTGGGGAACCAACCCCAACCCCAAGGGGTATCACTCCCAAGTGGTCCGTTTGGTGAGACGGCTGAATGATGGGGGCTAATATTTGAACCCCCTCTTTGGTTTCTCTGAAACCCATTTGCATAATTTCAAATTTTACATTAATTTTTAAAGAGTATTGTGTGATAATGTTCAAGATATGTGAATATAAGAGAGACTATCCCTGTGTAGCAAGGGTGTCAAAAATGAGAGTGAAAGTCATGAACTATTTAGCAATGGAGTGCCATTAGGTATACCATACCATAAACACCAATTATACCAAATGGGTGTAATTCAAAGCTTTTGTGTGGTTGTTGCTTCCCTCTCCCTAAGGTAATATAGATATATATATATATATATATAGTATATAATATACTATAATATAATATATATATATATATATATATTATAATTATATATATATATATATATTATATATAATATATATATAGTTTTCTCTCATTAATCGTTGAGATTAGCAACTCAGCCCTATTCCATGCAAAAGCCCCTCCATGCGGATCTGTCTCGGTAAAGTCCTTCCTCTTCCACCTCATCAATAGATCTTCCTCGCTTCGCCATCGACGCAGCAACACCATCCCTCCACCTCCTTCTTGGTCTCCCAACAGGTCTTCTTCCTTCCGGCTGCCAGCCATAGAATCTCGCAGGATATCTCTCCTCGTTCATTCTTCGGACATGGCCATACCACCTCAGCTGTTGTCTCTCTATCAGCCAATCAATGGGTTATATTTCAAGCTCACGCCTAATTTCCAAATTTCTTCTTCACTCCCTTCTCGTCACTCCCACTACCAGTCTCAATACTCTCATCTCTAATGCCACCACCTTGCTTTTTGCTCTGGTGGTAAGGGTCCAAGAATCAGACCCATATTCAAGAGTAGGCCTTAGTTGTGTCATGTTTTTTCAGCAATCCTATACATCTGTGCCATCCTCAAAGACCTGTTTATTCTCTCATCATTCAATCCGACCATTTCTTCATCCACGTTTACAGTAACACCCAGATACTTAAACTTTACTACTTCATTCTTCAGCCTTTCCTCTTCTATCACAATGTCACGCACCTCTCTTTCTCTAGAGATCTTCATCACCTCCGTCTTTTCCTTTTTTATTTTTAATCCTTCTCTGTGTAATATGTCTCCCCTCCTATCCAACCCTCTATGCAGAGTGCACTGTCACTTGTCATCACTGCTATATCATCCGCATATTCCATAGCAATTCCAAGGTCTTCCTCCAAACCAGCTACTCGAATACACCCATCCATATATGTGATAAACTGCAGAAAAGACAACACTCCTCCTTGTCTCACTCCAGCTTCTACATGGAACCATTTTCCTAAGCCAAAAGCTGTTCTAGCTGTGCTCTTACTAATGACATAAAGATTACGTATTACCCTTATAAACTTGGGTTCCCCTTCATAATACGGAATCTCAAGCGTTTCCCACTTCTCCCGCGGCATCTATCCAATGACTTCTCTAGGTCTATAATAATAGTATTGATGTCTCTATCCCACTCCCAACTCTTCTCAATCACCATCTTCAAGCTAAATATCAAATCAGTAGTTCCTCTTCCCAGTCTAAAACCATATTGGGCCTCATTCAATTTATTTTCCACACTCGTTCTAAGTCTTCTCTCCAAAATCCTTTCATATATCTTCAATGCATGGGGCAGAAGAGATATCCCCCTATAGTTGGAACACTCACCTCTGTCTCCCTTCTTAAATATTGGACATATTATTGCCTTCCCCCATTCCTCCGGTACCCTTTCCTCTCTCCAAAATCCGTTGAACAGTCTCCACATCCACTGCACCACCTCCTTCCCTCCCTTAAATATTTCAACAGGTAATC
>JABUQX010079697.1:0-7500 GCA_015478945.1 Trachelipus rathkii
GGCGCTCCATATAGTAAATCGGTGTTAACACCCTTCAAAAATCACCCTTTTACTCACACCATTGTCTATCTTTCGTATGGGATACACTGCTTCTTATTGCTTCCCTACTAACTATCCTACTTGTAATCTCGTTGACATTCCTCCCTCTCTTCCAAATACTCACCCAAAATTACTTTCTCCAGCCATCTTCTATCTCAGTCCACCTCCACCTCTAATCTAAAGTCTCTCCCTCCTTTATCTCTCTGCCACCATGATCTCGTTCTTTCTGTGTATAGTCAAAGCGGCCTCTCTCAGCCGTTGGCAAAACATATCACTACCTCTCTCAACCCGTCTCCCTCTTCGCTCCAGCACGCCAAGTACATCCGCATCTGCCCAAAATATCAACGTCCAAATCTCCGATATCTTCTCATCACCCTTCTTTACACTACTACATCCAGATACGATACGAACAAAATTGGTGACAACTCGCTTCTTGTTTCAGCCTGAGCTCCCACAACCATTTCTTTAGTTTCACAAATATTGTCGTACATTAGACTACTTACTCCTGTACAGACTCTCCAGAGCTCCTCTACAATTTCTACCCACTGCATTATTCTCTCTCCAACACTCTCCACAGTCGTCTCTCTAGGCACTTTGAATCGAAAGTTTCTTAGATCTATGAAAGCTATATATGATCGTTTGTTGAATTCCCACCCTTTTCCAACGTTAATTCTCCGAAGCCTCCACTACCATTAATTCAGCCTCGCTCTACTACCATTTCTTGTAATTTAGCCAAGCTCTACTACTATTCTCAATCATTCTCTAAAACATTTCTCATATATTTTTGCCAGTTGGTTCAACAAGGAAATTCCCCTGTAGGGACCGAACCGGGGCGGCGAGTTTTGCGGCCGGGGCCGAGGCCGGTGGCGCTCTAATTTAGCGGGGCCGGGCCGGGCGGGCGGCGTTTAGCTAAATTAGAAATGTAAGGCAAAAACACTGAAAGTCTTAAAAATTAGGATGAAAATTAAATATAATTTCATTAATTATAATATTTAATTAAAACACATGAATAAATTTGTCAACTCAATTAAAAAAATACTTTCTAAAGAAATCTTTAAAAAAAAGTTGATTTTCTAGGAAGATAGTTGTTATTATATATGTATAATATATAATATTATTATATAATATATATATCATATTATATATAATAAAATATACTATATATATATATATATAGAATAGTATATATATATATATATAATATATATTAAGTATATTACTTCTTACTTCCTCTCCCAGGAAGGATTTTCATCCTGTCAGTCGCGCGAGGGTCTTCTCTCCAGACATCCCTCTCCTGGACCACTCCTCTTCTTTTCAACCATCTCATTTCTGCAGCTGGCATCTCTTTAAAGAATCCTCCACCGATTCAGTCCATCTTTTCTTCGGCTTACCTCTCATCTTCTTCCCTCTGGTGTTCCATTCCATCTTCTTTTTCGCATTCTATCAGGCTGCCTCCTTTCCAGCTGTCCCCACCATCTCAGTCTTACCACATCCATTTTCAGTATCATCTTCTTCACTCCTACAGTTTTCTCTGGTTACTTCGTTCCGTATTCAGGTCTCTTCTGTTCTAGTCCAGTCATGCTCTCAGAGCCCTGATTTCTGCCCTTTTATTCTACTCTCTCCCTCCTCGTTAGTGGTCCACGTTTCAGCTCCATACAGCAGCGTCGGAGTCAATATATAGATTACCTTTTTAACCTCCATTTCAACATTTCCGTCCTTCATCATTGGGTACCAGTTTGCTTTCATAGCTTGTCCATATTTTTTCCATTCTTCTAGTGATCTCTCCTCCACATCCTCCCTCCCTGTTAAAACATCCACCTAAATAGACGCTGGATCCACCGCCTTCACCTCCTCTTCCCCCACCATCATCCTCATGCCTTCATCGTCCTCCCGTTACCATTATATCTCTGTCATAGGTTCATCTTCATCCCTGCTTCATCACAACTCCTCCGCAAACAATATACCACCTTCCCGTTATCTCTCCTCCTCCTTACTCCACATGCTAGGTCGTCCGCATAATCCAATATCTCCATTCAAAATCCTAATCTTTCTCCTTCACTTTACTTCATTACCCGTCTAAATATAATTGAATAATATATATTATATATATAATATAATATATATATATATATTATTATATATTAATTATTTATATATAAATATATATATATATATATTATAATAATAAATATATATACTATATAATTCAATAAATAAATAATTTGAAAAGAGTTTCGGAAATCTTGAATTTCATTGGAAGATATTTACTATTAAATAAAATAATACCATTAATTTTGAATAATTATATTTATTATCCTTTTCGAATTCGTTGTATATGAATTATCGAAATCTTTTTGTTAAAACTCGGAAAAAATTTATATGGCTTCAATTTTAATTTTGAATCAGTAGTAAATACCAAAAAAAATTGATTAATAATCATTAGGTATGTTCTATATATTTATCATCTCAATTATAACAAAGAGTAATGGAATAAAAATAATGTTTTGATATATGCGTTGATTAACCCTCTATTATTTAGTGTTAAATTTAGAGTTACCCGGTAGATAACCCCGTTTTCTGATTTTTGCCGGGCGGGCCGGGGCCGTTGCCCGGTCAGGTTCCTATCCCCTGTAGTTTTCCAGTCTCTTGTGTCTCCTTTTCCCTTATAATTGCACTATAATGACTTTCCCACCTTCTGTACTTCACTTCACTTCCACCTTATAAACCAGTTCAAGTTTCTGCTTCATTTTCTCTCCTCCCTCTTTATCAATGTATGGTTTTCCCTCTTCCACACCGGTTCCTTAGCGTTTTCAGATCGCTTTCACTATCAGTCAAGGTTAATGTAATTTTCTAGTTTTAGTGGATATTAGGTTAGCTTACGGCTGTTTTAAAACTTTGTTATATTATAAATAATAATTATTAATAATATTAATAATAATAATTAATAATAATAATAATAATATAAATAATAATAATAAATAATAATATAATAATAATAATAATAATAATAATAAATAAAATAATAGATAATAATAAATAATAATAATGTCTGTATGTATCAATAAGCATAAATATTTTAGATCGGTTATGTATAGTGAAGAGATTGAAATTTGAGTTGTGAGGAGCTTCATCATTTAAGAAGACATGCACACATGAAGTTTAAAGTCACACAGGTTGTTAGAAAGTTCCGATTAACCCTATTATTGCTAGAGTTAGTTTGTTAGGGTGTAAGAGACATCTTTGAAGGAAATGATTAGAGCTATGTACTATTTTGAACGATTATGATAACATTGCTTAAGTTAAATTTGATATTTGAAGGTTATAATTGCAAAAATATCTCGTCTTGATAGGCTTACACATTGTTATTTAAGCATCTTATCGTTAGTCAAGTGCTGTAGATCTGTTAGTGTTACTAGTTTGCTAGGAAATTGCATTAATTTTGTAAGATTTACTGTTTAGCTGGTGGAATGATGTTGTAGAAACGTGCGGTTAAGTGTAAGTGTTTTGCTGATTAATGTTAGGTTTACTGAAATTTAGCTAATGCTTTACGTTATATTATAGTTCAAAAATGATGTTATTGCTTTAGATATGCAGGACCACTTTGAGCGAGGGGTATCAAATTCATAGTTCAAGATTGCTGTATATTTGAATTTTGATACTTGTTAAGGAAATTTTGTAGTAATACTTGCTTTAGCTGCTGATGAAATGATTGAAAGCAAGGATAGGTTGAGTTTTGATGTGAATGATTGGCTAGGTTTGATAACTTATCATAGTCCAATGTATGTCTTATCATTTCAAATTAGTATCTTTGTAGTTTCGCCAATTTAAATGTGTAGATATTTGTGATGTTAAGGTAGTTGAAACTTTGGTAATGTTGCGTTTATCGTCGTAAGGGCTATGTTACATGTTTGTGGTTGCACATTATATTCTATAGGTTCAGTTTATGAGTAGAAGATTATTGAGGTGAAACTTTGTACTAGCATATATTCGTTGGTCAGTAATTAGACAGGGTATATTTTTATGTTATGTTCATCCAAAATGATACTTCTGAAATATGACCATATTGATCGATAGAACATAGATCAGTAGATCATGGAACTGGTGGGAGGGGAGGGTGGGGGGTAGGGTGCTAGAGGTGGGTGGGTGGTTGATATTGACTTTACTGATTTACAGCTTTAGGATCAGTAAACTATTCACTTTACTATGATATTTTATCCAAAGAACTTATTTATTCAATTAAACTTTGTTAGTTTGTTTTGTTGTTGTCTAAATTTGTTTCAGAATTATGTGTTGTTGTTTGTTGTTTTGTCAGGCTATATAGTATATGACTTTCGAACTGATATGTCGGTCGAATCTCTATCTTGTTTACTTCTTTCTGATGGTGAGAAGAAAAAATCTCATTACATGTTGGGAAACTGTATTACACTTGAGTTCATCAGTATGACATTTTTCCTTGTGTGTCGATGAGTCTCACCCACATCTCTAAGCTAGTGGTGATATCTATCCGAGAGACCTTCGCGTTCCCAACGAATGTCATTAATTCACTATATTATATATGATGAGTTAGCATATATTCGTTTAATATGCCAATATTGATGTCACTTTACATGTTTTCAACCCCATAGATCCCGAATTTGATAGTTTTAAGTTGCTGCGGGGAGTCTGAACACCCCCAGATATTCATAATTATATATCTTATTATTTTCTTTTATGTTTTGTTTTTGCTAAATGTTTTATTCATTTTTGGTTAAAAATAAAAATTAATCCATAAAATCAATTATTCAAATTCTAATAACCCACACGCCAAAAACCCGCCTCCTAATCAACCTGATACTACTGATTAAGCGATCAAAATTATATTAAAACTTTATTATTTGTATATCAAAAATATATTTTTTTATGTACATTACATAAAATTTTTATAAACATCTTATGTGTTTACTAATTTTTTTTTTATTCTTTTTTTATTAAAATATCAATTACCCCATTCACACGTAAAATATTCACGGACGCTGGGTTTCTTTTATATACGAAGGAGACATTTATTTTCTTCACCCTATATCCGTACTGCACGAACCGTGCTACTCACCAAGGTTACTCACAACTGAGCTCTTTCCACCTAAGCTTATAATAATTAAAATGAATGACAAAGAATTACGAAGAGCGGATTGTTCAATACACCAATCTGTGTGAGATTACGAAAACATTGATAAGAGGGAGAGTACAAACTCCATTACAATATTTCACTTCTATATGAGGTCACAATATAAATATATGCTTCATCGGTTGATGATATAAGTGAGTATTATTTTATTTGTTTTCTTCCTCTTATATAATATATATATATGATATATATATATTTATTATAAATATATTATATATATATATATATATATAATTATATATTATATTATAATATATAGTATATATACAATATATATATATAATATTACATTATATATATTATTATATAATATATATATATATATATATATATATATATTAATATATATATATAATATATATATAGATATATATATAATATATTATATAATAATATTATTAATATATATAGTATATATATATATATTATATTATATTATATATATTATATATAATATTATATTATATATATATATATATATTATATATTATATATTTATATAATATATATATTATAATTATATATATATATATATATATATATTATGATTATATAGATATATAATATATATATATATATATGTAATTATACATTCGTCATTCAGACATTTGTTAAGTATGGATGTGTAGTGAAATTAGTTTCTTACTGATGTGTCAGTGCATAAAAGACGGCTCTCAACGTTTGATGATAGGTAGCGTTATGATTATATGTTTTCTGATTAGCTGGAATGTTATTCTCGTTCATTTCGTTCTTATAGTATATATATAGTATATATATATATATATATTATATATATATATATACTATATATATATATATAATCATATATATTTTTATATATATATATATATTATATTAATATATATATATAATATATAATAATATTTTAAAAAAAATTTCTTTTATTATTTTAAAAACACTTTTGCCTTAACTAAATTGCAGTTCTGATGCACCAACAGAGGAAGAAAACCAAATGAAATAAGTTTTTTTAAAATATATTTAAATAACTAATCCTAAAAAGACAAAATTCATCGTATAATGAATTAAGAAAATGCATTCGTTACTATACAGCTTAACACTTTTCTGACTTAGACACAATAAAAAAAACGTCACAATCAATAAAAGTTATCAACAATGTAAATAAGTAAATCTAATAATGATCACTAGTTAATTTTCATTCCCGTTAAACAAAACTCCTAATATTGGGCAATGTTCCTGAAAATAACTGCACTTCAAAAAAAAAAGGTGACTTATTTCTTAAAAGAATAGCACAATGTTTAAACCAAATAATTTTCGATTATAAAAATTCAACTTACGATTTTCCAAGGACACCATCGGGTAATACCCGAAATACCCACCGTCGGGTAATACCCGAAATAAAGATTCTTCTTTTAATAAAAGAGTAACTTACAATTTGAGGACGACATCGATATATACTACTGTATTATCCAAACAGTTTTATGAGTTTCCAACTTTAGTTAATTAATCCTGGCAATGGCTGACTACAAATGACAAGAGCATTCACTCGTTTGATTTCCTGCTTTCAACACCGTTATGTTGACCTTATACGGAACAATCAACCATAATTCCCGTACTCCAATATTTATTTGCAAATCATGAAGAGGACAATTTTTGTATTCTCCGTCCCAGCACTGATCCCTAGAAAAGTAATTATAGCACAACCTTTAGAGTATTAGAATATAACTCTCTCTCTTCTTTTTGCTTAAAAAAAACGCATAGTCAATGTTACCTTACCGCTCTTGCGGATTACTTTTTTTCTTTTTCTCTTTCCTTTTTTCAACCACTTTCACTATTACCTTTTCTCGGATCTTGATCTCTACTATTTTCGTGAGCCGCGCTTTTACCATCTCCTTGAGACGGGTTGTTATCCTTCGAGATATTTTTAAATAATCTGACTTTCATTTTCTCATTTTTCTTAAACTTACCTCTCGTTCCTTTTTTTTAGTTGGTTAACTTATTTTCTACAACATATCTTTGATATCATATATAATATATAGAAATAGTAACACACAAAAAAAAATATTTAATATATATTATATATTATATATTTATATAATATAAATAATATATAAATATATATAATATATATATTATTAATATATATAATATATATTATTATTATATATAGAATAATATATTATATATATATTATATAAAATAATATATATATATTATATATATTATATATATAATATAATATATATATTATATTATATATAAATATATATTTATATATATATATAATATATATAGTATATAATTATAATAAATATATA
>JABUQX010079697.1:15000-25000 GCA_015478945.1 Trachelipus rathkii
AAAAAAGTTAAAAAAAAAAAAAAAAAAAAAAAAAAAAAAAAAAAATTAATTGGTGCTTATGGACTTACCCACAATCTTTCTTAATATACTTAATTTTAGACAGCTCGTAGAATTCCGCAAAGATACACATTTTTTCTTTTATATAAATTTCAACTCTTGATATTACTCATGTTTGTTTTAGATTGAGCTGCTATTATCGAGTATGACAAAAAATCAAGCACTATTTTAACACTTTTCCTTCTTTTCTTTTGTTTTCCAATTTTATATTTACGTTTGCACTACCTTTGATGTGACATTTATGCAATATAATACTTTTGGTAAGTTTCTGAAAATATTGAATTTTTAGTTTTAGGGGAAAAAAATGTTGAGATTTTGTGAAAAAAAAATCAAAATAAAGATTATTCATATTTTGCTGCTTTTGGAGGTTTTTATTTTTTTATAAACATATTTGGTTATGGGGAAGTATTTTAATGTGAAATCCGATAGCAAAATTCATTTATAATTGAAGCAGAATTCACTTCTAAATCAGAGGATGATTAAAACGCTGAATTATGACATGTTGGGAAGAAATTGCACAGCAATCTACGTAAATAGTTTGTAGAGCAATCATCCCTTTTTCGAATTTTTTCTAAAAGACATATTACATTAAATGTGCAACCGTACCCTTCCCCTATTAAAATGTTGAAAGGATTGCGGTTACAAGCTGAAAGAACTTGCTTGTGGAATCGTATGCATATAAATTAATAATCTCAGAGGTATGCTTATTGATAATCGATACCTGTACACTATGTTACATGAAACAATATTGGCTAGTTAAATCGTAAGTCTTGAACAAAGAGACTGAAGAGTCTTTATACAACAGTTTCATAGTCACGACGGTTTGGTTGTCCGTTCACATGTAGACTGCATACCTCTGAGTCCAAAAGGGCCGAGAATTTTAAAGATGACTTATTTATAATTTTTCCAGAGATACGCTCATGTTCAATATATTCTTCTATTATTACTTCTGAGATTAAAATTTTACGTTCACAATGTATAGGATAATGAATACTCGATAATCCACGTTTGAAATTTAAATCACTTGGTTTCAATTATTTATGATAGGATACTTTGCTGTATTTCAATAGAGATATTCTTCAATTTCCAAAATATCTTCTGAAGCAACATTTCAATTTTCAACATAAAATCCTGAAGCGCTAGCAGCTGGAACAGGTATAGGACAAGGGTGGTAACAACTGCGTTTACTTTTTATGTTAAGAGCAAATTGAGCACTAGATCTAGTTAATCGAATTCTCAGTATATACCGGATTAGAAGGAATAGTCTTTCTTAGAGAAGAATACCTCCATTTAAACCGTAAAGAATTCACGTGTCACTTGTGGATTAGCAGCTTTATCTATTTGGTTGTTAACATCTTGAAACTATTAAAAAACCACATGATTGGAGATGAGACTGCTTAGCATCATCTAAATAGTTTAATAAATGTTCTACATAATGTTCTATATAACTTCCGCTCCTAGCGATATTTCATTCAGATACACTTCAAGCTGGTTAAAACATGTATACAGGAAATATGATTTCGTTACACTATGTGGTCATTGATGAAGAAATGTTTGAACACACGTCTTTCGTTATTTTGGTTTTACGATAAATCACATTTCGGAGGGAAAATATTATACTGGCCGAAGTGAATGAGATGCTGAATTCTCAAAGTACATCGGTGTTGGAAATTGAATGAATAAGGGTAATACTGAAGAAATTGGTGTTACCCTTATTAATATATGTAGGATTCATGGAAAAGAGGTTGAATTCACTCTTATAACAGTCTTGACTAGAAGGATGAAGGAAATGCATCTTGCCGAGTACGATGAGTTGGAAGTATAATGGTAGAGTCTTGGTTATCGATCTTATATTACTGTCAGATGACTATATACTCTTCATTTAAGATGCCAGTTGAGTAGTTTGTTTTACTTTAGGGTCTTTTTCCTTAGCTTTTTCTTTACGCTTATTTTCTTACGGACCCCTTACCATGACCCGTCAATCAACGCCTTATTTTTCGTTTAGCATTATCCAACATTTCATCGTCCCCACAGCTAGAAGTCTTTTTAAGGAGTCACGCGGATTAGCTTCTGATGCAATATGATGTGTAGTGCTCAGCCCTGTTCTAGCCGCTTTTTTAACAATATATTTACCGCCATCTCTAACCAAAGGCATAGTACTTCTCATTAATTTAGCAAAAAAAAAAAAAACACCCAATCCATACCACCCTTTGGTTAATTTTGTTATCCCCTGAATTACTCTTTCCCATTCATTTACGGGAGCATTCTTCTTCAACATGTCTTTACACAGGGAGAGTAAGGTAGTGAATGAATAAATATAAATCATTACATCGCTTAAATAAGACCTTAAACTTTGATATATTTCTTCAAGATCGTCTAGCATTACATAGGAAAAACTTTCATCTTTTCTTATAAAATAATTTATCATGTTTGTTACTGCAGATGCTTCTTTCTAATATAAACTTTACACAGCAATCTGGAAATGACTGGATAGCATTCCTCATACAGTATCTTAATATCACTCGTTACAGACCAAATTGCGCCATATCGATTCAAAAATTAAGTATGCACATTAGGGAAGTATGATAGTTATTTTAGATAAATACTATCACTCTATATAAAAAGGCTTAAATTCCCTAAATATGTATGTTCACTATATTGAATAAAATATAAAGCCAACTGGTCTATAACATTCCGGAGAGTTTACTATAACAATATGTATCGATTTAGCGTATTCACTTTATTGACCAATATACTTCTTCATAGTAGGAATACAACTATTAATCATTTTGAGTTGTAGAGGTTGAATAATATTGCAAGACTTGATCGTTTTAGCATGACATTCAATATCTAGAAAATTAAAGTACTCGCACAGTCTGCTACGGGGATGGTTCTTACTCTTACTGACTTCAACATGTTCAGATTTATTAATTGAAAAAATTAAATCTTTACACAACCTACTTGATCCAAATTTTCTATTTTAGCATATAAACACGTCAGTGAGAGAATTATAGAGACTTCTTATATAAAACTTCTTTTCTAGATCTTTTGATCTAGACATTTAAATCTTATAAGTATTTCTACGGCAAAGTCTGCTGAAGTAAAATACATTTATTACATAAAATCAATGTGCTTTTTCATCCTCTCGGTTTGCATCAATATCACCGTCCACAATCCTATTCATACTCTTTCGAAGCAACCATACGGCTAAGGTTATTATACCTCCAGTATTGAATAGAGCTAGAGAAGATAACAGGCGGAAATGAGAACATTGAAACCAATCGAAAGAGTACTAACAGTTATAAATAGAAAGTGGGTTCATTGTCAAGTTATTCAGTGCCTTACGAGGACTAACAGATTAATTTCCTAATTACTGTAACAACAACAATCTTCTGTATTTGAACTTTTTATAACTTATCACTGTGTTGAAGCAATATTCAATTATTGCTTTTCAGCACTCACCGCCGGATAGGTTTGTGGGGCGTACACACGTAGAAAAATGTCTCGTGTGTCCATACTTAAATTTATATCTGATGAAATTTTTCACTTTTTTTGAAGAAAAAGAAGATATGTTCTCAAAAAAATTTGAAAGTCGTGATTTCCAAGGGTATATTATGCGTGATGGAATTTTTTGGGGGATCTGGTAGCCGAATCCCTAACAAAATTCCAATCATCGTAAAAACCGTAAAACACATTTTTCAAAATATAAGTTCATTCGATTCTTAATACAACTATTCCTTGACATTTCACAAGTATTGACTTCGGTGAAAGGCCTAATAAGGCGTATAATAATATATAATATCTAAATATATATATAATTATATATATATAATTAATATAAATATATATATGTATTATTTATATATATATATATATATAATATAAATATAATTATAGAATGTTAGGAATGACATATATATATTTTATAATATATATATATAGTTATAATTTTATATAGTATATTATATATAATAACTATAATATTATATATATAATTACTATATATATATATTAATATATTATTATATAATATATATATATATATTATATATATATAAATATATATAATAATAATAATAATTATAAATTATTATATATTATATTATATATATAAATAATATATATATTAAAATATATATAATATAATATTATATATATAGTATTATATATATCTAATTTATATTATATGTATATAATAATATATATATATATATATATAATATATATAATGGTTCGTCCCTATTCTTTATTCTTTGAGAATTTTATTAATATGAAAAAGTAAATTACTATAAAGAGAAAATAATTTTATCAATATGGATTGTGGTGATTTCAATAAATTTTAGTCTTACTTTTTTAAATTTTAAAAAAATTATTGACATTAGATTTACAAAATAAGACTAATGAATAATTTATTTAGTCATTTAAAGATTTATTTGAAAATTTCTCTCTCTCTCCTCTCTCCTCTCTCTCTCTTCTCTCCTCTCTCTTCCCTTCCTCTCGTCATCTCTCTCTCTCTCTTCTCTCTCTATCATCTACCCTATAATCTCCTCGTCCTTCGTTGCATCATCTCTCGTCTTCACAATCATGTCTCTCTCTTCCTGATATTTTTACAGAAATTACTAGCGTCTGGGGGCGCCGTGAGTAAACGGTTACAACGGCCCTCCGCGCGCATGCGCGGCCTTGATCACGGTGCTCACCGAGCGGTCCTGTCCATCATGCACGCGCCTGTTTGCGTGTATCTTACCCTAAGGTATGTTTTTAAATTTATTAAACTATAAATATCTAATGAATAAAAATATAAGTTATATAAATAATATAGAAACATCTTTTAATACTTCGGCTGCTATTAAATATTTCTACTGTATTAAAGCAGAGCGTAACATCGCAATACAACAATTTGAGGTCATTTTGCCAAAAAAATCATAAATAATTTATTGGAAGTTATATATAATAATTATATAATATATATATTATATAGTATATATATATATATATTATTTATATATATTAAATTATTATATATATATATATATATAATTAGTTATATATATATTATATATATATTATATATATATATATATATATATATTATAATAGTATATTATGTAATTAGTCGGTTAAGTATCGATATATCAATATATGGATATTTTAGAAAAATAATCGATTTATAATAAATCCACATGCAACGTGCCTTAAGGTGTAGGTCATGGTAGATAAGTTGTAAGATTTTTATTTTAGTAAGAAAATTAAAATTTGATTGTCATAAAAAAGAACTTACTTTTTGAGTTTTGAGCTCAACTTGATTTATTTCAAAATTTCAGTTGTATTAATGCTACAGTTCCCTGCGCACGTAAATATTTTTAATTATTTGCAATACAGATGGATTGGGTATAATATAGTATATATATATTATATACATTATATAGTAATAGTAATAATTATATTATATATTAATGATAGTATATAATAATATAATATAAATAATATATATTTATAATATATTATAATTATAGATTAGGATATAGTGAGAGTAAACTTACCTTATACTAGAGAAACAGGTGCTAGTCCTAGGCAAAAACAAATATATACGTGTTTTTAATCTGGTGCTAAGCAATGAATTTTCTTTTTTTTTTTGCTGTCATTTCAAATAATTTAAAAAATTTCCCCCCATTTAGTCGCGCTCGAGCCGACGGGACAGAAGCGGATAAGTTTGTCATACCATTCCTGGAAGGGGAATGGTCGGAAGAATACCCACGACAACCCCAAAAGACACAGAGCGGGGGTTTCGGAGACTCATCCGGAGGGGATTAGTCCCCCGTGTCCACGGGAAGCCGGAGATCACCGAACTTCCTGCATGTGCGTTACTCAGGTATTCCTTTAGTGTAAAAAATAAAGAATAATTACATTTCCAAAACACTTGGTATAATTACTTTAAGTAAGGAAAATACATAGTAACAGCAAGAGTGAGATCGGGTACTCGTCTCCCGTGACCGAGGGGGACTAATCCCACCTCCCTCGTGATACCCGGAACCGTTTTGGTCTTGGTCTCGCGGCGGTGTTCCTCCGCCACAACTCCCTCCGGGTAATGAAACAGCCCCCCTCTCTTCGCCCGTCAGGCATCGAGCCCAAAATGGGGAAATATGTTTAAATATTTTCGATAATAATCGCCAAAAAAAAAATAAAAAAAAAAAAAAAAGTTAAATCCCACCTTGAGAATTTCCGGTCATGATTCTAAATAGATAAGTTTTTACTCTAGCGACTGCCGTCCCTGAGTATATCATTACTGTGAGCAATAAAGAAAATCTTGACCATTATAATATTATAATATATATATTTATATATATATGTAAATATATATATATATATATATACATATATATAATATATATATATTATTATATATAATTAAATTATTATACATATTGATATATAATATTAGAATTATATAATATATATATATATATTTAATAAAGGTATATTTATATATATCATATATATAGTATTATATATGTATAGTATATATGTATATGTATTAATATATAATTATATATATATAATTATATATAATTTATAATTGTATAATACTAATACATATATATATAAATCATAGTAATTTAAATATACTAGAGCTATTATATATATATATATAGATATATATTGAACGTATATATAATCATATACTATAAGTATATTAGTATATATATTAATGTATATAAATATATATATATATATATATATATATATATGTATATATATTATTATTATCCTACTGGGGCGTATATATATAAGTTATCTTAGAAGATTATTATATATTTAAAGATTATTATATATAATATAGTATAAATAAATATAAATATATAAATATATTATAAAATTATATATATAATAGTATAGATATAAATGTAATTCTTAGATACAATTATTATGTACTGTATAGTGTATACTATATAGTTTTTGATTATTATAATTTATATATATTATATATTATTATATAAAATAATATATAAATACACTATATATATATATTATATATATATATTATAATATATAATATTATTATATATGATATATTATATATATATATACTTATATAATATATTATATATAAAAATATGTTCAAGTTACTCTTTATTAATTTTTCATAAATTATTTAAATAACAATTTAAGTTAATTATATATATGAAAAATTCAATTTTAATTGATAGAAAAATGTTAAATTTAATTATGAAACTTGCAATGTCAGCCTAATGTGTTCGAACAAACCATATTTTATATATGGGTAAAACATACCATACCTACGATTATCGGAAAAACAATCGATATTTGATATATCCTCAAACAATATTACATATAATACATAATTAATATATATATATATTAATAATATTATATGTATGTATGTATATATTATAATATTATAATATAATATATATTGATAGTATATATATATATTTTTTATTTATATGCGATATGTATATATAAAATAGGGTATATTAATTGCTATGTATATTAAAGGAAAAAAGTTTGAGCTACCTCACTCCGCTATTATTAAAATAGAAAGGACTAGGAGAGCCTCAAATTTTCATTTGATATTCAAATTATTCAATTGTTGTTATTTTACGAATTTGAATTGGAGCAACTTTACGACTCACTTTGCACGATTACAATTGCGTTGTTTCAAGAATTTCTTTTTAAAGTTTTTCATTAATAACCTCACTTCATCATTTCATTATCCATCCATTCACTACCATGGTCACCATTCTAGCTCACATTATTAATTTCATTTTAAATAAAGACGCCCTAACTAATTACAAATCACTCATTCTAGGAGGGTGACTTTGGAGCAAGAAAATTCTGATGTTTCTGAGATCTCTATTTAGAGAAGAGAAAGAGCGTGGTATGCTATATTCATATAAAATATATAGTATATATATATATATATATAATATTATATATATATATATAGTAGATATATATATATATAATATAATTTATAATAATAAATATAGTATATAATTATATATATTGTAATATATATATATATATATATATATATATATATATATATAATATATATATATATATTATGTATATTATAGTATATATATTTATTATATATATATATATATTATATATTATATATATATATATATATATTAATATATATATATAGTAACATAATAATTATATATTACTATTCTATAATATATATATTAATATATATTAATATATATACCGAATTTTAGTAGCCCAGTTTCACGGTACTGGAAGCCAAAAAAATAGTACCGGTATCTTATGACCATAAATGACTTTCTTATTAAGGATTTGATGATTCAATATATTAGTAGACCTGTTATCTTTTTACATTATATAAAAAATTTCCATGATTTATTTCTAACTAAAGGTGAGATTGTAACCTTCTATATGAAACGTCAAATCTCTAGAATCTTCGAGAAGCTTCGACAATTAGCAACATTCCACCATTCCGGGGAGGTTAACCGGAACCCCGCTTTGGTATTTGGGTGTCGCGGGTTTCCTCCGCCCCTCCCTCTACGGGTATGAATCTCCCTCTGCCTCCCGTACTCGCGCCCCGAATTAAGATGCGCTCCTATTACTTGATTGTTGAAGACAGTTAAACCTCAAGAGTAAAGTTAAGAAATTTATATGGACAGGGAACACTAATGTAGCTTCAGATCAAGGCCAAAAACTCTATAATGAGAAAAAAACTCAAGCGGATGGCATCCCTGATTGGCAAAATGTTCTAAAAAATTCTCCGCACAAAAGTAAAAACATGAAGATTGGATTGTTTTTCTAATTATAACTTCAAATATAATTTCCCTATGATTATATATATAATTATAAGTAGTTAAATTTATTATAATAAAATATAAAAATTTACTAGATCAAAAGTCGATAGGTAGAACTTTGTTCTATAATATATATAATTATAAATATATATATAATATATACTATATATTAACTATATATATAATTATTATAATAATTGTAATAATATAAGTAATTCTAGTATTTAGGGAATGAAGTTTTTAGGTATATTTTTTTTTTATCATTAATATGCTTCGTTGTATGTTTTTGTGTTAGGTGATTTAGAGTATGTCTGGTTATGTATTATTGAATGTCTGGTGATTAGTGTATAGTTGTCGCAAATAATAGTTTTAAGAGGAGAGACACTAAGAAAAGATAATCCTTCAAATTTTCATATTCATTACAATTTATTCCATGAAGGAAAAATTAATAAAGTCAAGATTTCATGAAACTAAACATGAAAATTAATTGAAATGACTGCAAATGAGAAGAGAACGTAAAAAAAAAAATTTATAAAAAAATGAGTGCTTAAGATCAATTGCAGTTTCCATCAAACTGATTATATATTAATTAAATAAATAATATAACTAGTAATATATATACGTGGGAGGAGAGGAGACACGCTAGGGATCGAGTATATAGTATTAATAGCTTAATATATACTTAAGGACTAGTTATATATAGTATATGCGACATGATATATTATAGATATACTATAGAAATGTTACACATTTAGACTATATATAGGTGTACTATAGTCTAGCCTGGACTAGCGGCTATATATATATTATATATATACTATATTATAATAATATATATATATATATATATATATAATTATATATATATAAAATAATATTATATTATATATATTGATATATATATATATAAATATAAATATATAAATATATAAATATATATATTAATATGATTATAATATAAAATAGTATAATATGATAATAATATATATATATTATAAATAAGATTATATATATTTAAATATATTAGTATAATATATAATATACTATACTTATATAATATTATATATAATATATAATATATAATATATATATATATATAATAATATAGTATATATATAATTAAAATATATAATATA